>VXCM01005191.1:0-36189 GCA_014773175.1 Lucifuga dentata
GAGCCGTGGACCCTCACAGACTCACGGAAAGTATAAACAAGGCTTGTAGGTTTAACGCACACAAAACGGGAACGGGCTTGATTGACGGAGCGCGACCCTCTGCCGCATTTTCCCCGTTAAAAATAGTTAGATAGTAGTTTGGTTTTTTTTTGTTTGTTTTTTAAATCTCGATTTTCCGATTCAGCCATTTTACACATCGTGCCAAAACGTAAAATTGAATTAATTGATTAAATCGATTTATCGCCCAGCCCTAACCAACAGAAACACGTTAAGCACGCATGCTCAGAACGTTCTTCTCTGTTTGGCCTGTCGTTGATTCAGACTTTATCGCCACCTGCCACCCGGCATGCGTTTGTAGCCGTTTGAGCATTCTCGTGTGGACAGAGATATTTTGTAAAACTATGCTTGTGAGGACTTTTTTTTTTTTTTTTAAACGGNTTTTTTTTTTTAAACGGTGGGGGAAAATATCCATTTAAAAAAATATCCATATTAGTGTGGACTAGGCTAAGAAGTCATTCCAACTGATATTTTTATTCTTTTTTCCTTGCAAACAACAGCTTATTTAGTTTTATTTAATAAGGACTTAAATCAACAGTTAATCCTGCAGCAAACCTACAGCTGTTTTAGGAATCTCAGCTTGGTTGGTGACTGTTGCAGTCTAACTCTGAAGTACTTCTAAAAACCCTGTAAGTAACGTTTACTTGTATAGCGCTTCTCAAGACAAAATCAGTCACAAAGTGTTTTACAATAATAACACTAAAAACAACCATAAAATAAAATGCCAGCAAAGAGACGCACACAAGCACACACAATACACACACACTAAGCAAGCTGAAGCTAATGGTTTCTGCAAAGAGCAGAGGGAAGAGCTCATTAGCCGTGTGTCAGCCTGTTACATAAGCACACATTTGCTTTTCCCTCTCTAATGCTCGTGGCTGAGACAACAGCAAAACATCAGCCATGTTTGTCACTGTGGACACTAAGGAGGACATTTTTACTGAAGCTAACAGGATGTTCTCTCTCGCTGCCAAGGAAAATGCAGCAACAATGGAGAGTGTAGGAAATGTGCACATTTGACTTGTCATATACTCATAGCTCACTACAACAAATTTAATTAGTAACCAAACACTAATTCGTAAACAAGCACTAGCTTTCAATATTTCATAAGATATACACTTTGCAGTTGTAAATTCTGTACAGTTCCATGGTGTATTCAATGACCTGTACAGGTGAAGTAGTATTCTATTTGTAATGTTGCATATTGACTTCAGCTTTCTGGCTCCCAAGTTGATGATTCAATGAAGTGCAGTAACATCATACTACATGGATTTCTACGTACTGTTATTATCTAAATCATTAAATGCTGGTAGGTTATAATACATTTTCGCAAATACAGCAGTGTATTTTATTAGGTGTAATAAGGCTCTATGAGGATATTAATTTGCATATCTGTAGGTTAAAGTAAAAAACTTTTTGCAAAGTTCATTGTTTGATATATATATATATAACCTTCTGTTGATGCAAAACTCCAAAAACTAAGTAAAATAGTTTGTACTCATACATGCAGGTATTATTGCAGAGTGTTACAGGTGGAATATTACACTGAAGGAACTTCTTTTTTTGTTTTTTTACTTTTTCCTTCTGTTTTGTACAGAGCCCAGGAGGGCTGAAGGAGAAAAATTAACTCGTTTCAAACGACTTACTAACTTTCAGTGAACCAGAAGAAGTTAGTTTCCTTTAAAATACGTTTAAGGGATACCAGATATATAACAACATGGTGTTTGACAGCCAAAAACCAAGCCGTATATTTGTGTATAAGATGAAAATAAAACTGTATTAAACCCAAACACTTCATAGTGTGTGTGTGTGTGTGTGTGGATGAAAACAGAAGATGATTCTCAGCCCATTGTCTTTTTTTATCTTCCATTTAGCTAAATGCTAAATGGAAGATAAAAACTAGCTAGCTAGCTCTGTTAACTATTATTATTATTATTATTATGATTATTATGATTATTATGTTACTTTATCATGTTGTTTGGTTAATAACGTCCAGTGCCGCCGTAGTAGCGTTCCTGCGGAGCGTCCCTGATGCCTCAGCAGCACCTGATGTTTCCTCTCAGGTGACACATCAAATACTTTGCTTATAATTAAATTCAGCTTTGCAAAACGTGCAAATTACTTTTGTCTTTTCTAAAGAGCCATCAGGTGACTTCTTAAATTAGAAATTTCCATCTTGAAGTCTTATCTTTTTCCTTCTCTAATACAGTGAGCATATAACGTTAGCCACAGGAAGTGGGGTGAAAATGAAAACATTAGCATAGCCACAGGAAGTGAAAAAACAATATTGCATAATAGCGTTATTTTTTTTTAAATGCATTAAACGGTCCATATTAATCACAAAAATTAATGCGTTAATTTTCCTAGCCTATAAAATGTACATCAGTAATGGTGAGAAGATCAGAAAAGATCAAACCTTCATTTGAATGAGGATTTATGTGTCAATATAGAATTAGATACTAACGCTATAAAGCACATAAAAGAAGATGAAAGCTATGCTTATTGGCTCAGTCAGGCGGTCATATCTTTATAGGTTCTTAGATAAATACGGCTACAACAAGACAACAAACCTTTTCAGGCGTCATACAAAGAAGCAGCTCAGATTTTCTTATAGAGGCCAGGAAACTTTGTCGTGAAATTCTCTGAGCGCAGCACGTCTGGGAGGCCGCTGCACTTTCAAAAGTGTATAGAAATTCATTCAAAAACCTAAAATAAATTCTCTATAACCAAAACTGCAAACTTATTCACATTTCTGTGAAGGTGGGTTTATTTGGGTTATGGGAGATAGCAATCAGGGCAGAAAATGAAGCTCGCCCACATGCCTGAGGTGACTCATTTACTCCAGACCAGCTTAGAGAGGAGAGCACTTAGCTGTTTGGCTGTGATGACTCAGAGAAATCTCACTTAGTGTAACATTCTGTTATCATTCTACAGCCCTTATACGTCAGTGTATTTTATGTTCACTTTTACAGTTCCTCCTCAGAATCTAAGTTCATTAACTTTGCCTGTTTCAGCCAGTAAATCAGCCTAAACTGCCAGGTCACAGCTCATTGGCTCAAACAAAACTAAAGCAAAATAGTAAAAATCACATCATAACAGCATCAGTTACTGAGTGTATTTCAGCCGTGCTTCAGCATAATAACTTTAAAGCCCAGTTCATGTGCTCTTTTCTTGAAAATACAAAAGAAAAACACATTGCTTTGGCCAGCTGAACCCACTGACAGCATTCTTACTCCACAGTTCCTGATCTTTTGATTTGTATGTATGTAATACTATTAATTCTCCTAAATAAACCTACATATGTGCATTATTTATACTGGTCTGGACTAGAAATTTCAGCCAATTAGGCCAACTACAACAAATAATTCAATATTACAATTTTACAAATATACAACTTTTACTTTATTTTATGAATACACCATGCTATTATTATTTCTGCCAAGAAGTTTTGAAGCAGATCTGGATTCATTCATAGTATTTTTTTCCCCAATTTCTTTGACATTACAAATTAGGGTATTTGTTGACTTTTTTCCTATTTCTAGAGACTAAAACACTAATCTTAAAGGACCATACCACCCATTTTGCATGTTTGAGCCTAATATATTCAATTTTCATACACGTAACATTACTGACAATCNTGCATGTTTGAGCCTAATATATTCAATTTTCATACACGTAACATTACTGACAATCATTTCCCAAAGAACGGTGAATTAAACATGTTTTTCCTACCTTCCAGACTGCCATTGGTTTCAGATCATTCTGGTACGCTATTAAAATCAACTTGTTGATACTGTAAACGTTCTTGGGATAGGTAATCCATCATCACCAACAAGACGTGTGTTCAGGTTTTTTTTTAGAAGTTATGTAATTTTAGCGTTTAAGTGCAGTAAAACGTGTGGAGTGAATGTATGCCTCCACCGGAGAATATAGTCCCAAAAGAAGACCTGCGTTTATGGAAAAATTTAAAGGACTGTGACTTCATAAGGCTGTGTAACTATTAGCAGGAGAAACATGGATTTTTAAGGTGGGTGTATCACTTGAATATTTGATTTTGAAAGATTAAGAGATTTTGCAAAATATCAGGAAAGCTGAAATATATTATTTATGCTTTGGGAAATGATTGTCAGTAACATTACATACATGAAAATTGAATATATTAGGCTCAGACAGCCAAAATGGATGGTATGGTCCTTTAATGTAACAATTATGTGTATCCTAACATGATATAGAGCAATGCTCCTCAACATTTCCAGAGCACACTACAGCTACTTTCTCCTCCACCAGAACAAAGTCCAAAGATCCCCAACTTGACTGATTAACAACAAACGTGAGAATTTCCCCATTAAAGGACCTCAACTGTCCTGACCTGGAATGCTGATCTAGCCACCTTTTGATCTGTTAACCATCTATCAGGACCCCTCAGCCAGCCAGAACACTTCAACTCACACTTGATGTTGGGATGGCCCCACAATGACCTCAAGTTCAGGTTCAAGTTTATTATTTGTCCTGTAGGGGCAATTGGGTGTGCAGCATACATAAAACATTAGGATATGCATGACAGTAAAACCATAAATTCATAAGTTTATAAAAATACATCGATTAAAACCCTCCTTACACTTAATAAGGTGCATTCATAAAAAAGCCAAGAAGCTGAAGAATATCAGAGATGGATAATAATAAGTAGTTATATAAACAGTAGATATAATGTAAATCATAAGCATGTTATCAGTCCCAGAAAAAAAAAAACAGATTCTATTTTGGTCTACTTCTGCAGTCTGAATTCAGAAGAGTGATGCTGTGGGAATGAAGCAGTGCCTGCACCTGTTGGTTTTTATAACCGGAAGCCGAAGGTGTGCACCTGAGGGGAGAAGCTGAAACTCACTATGGAGGTGTGATCAGGATCAGATGAAATGGAATTAGCCCTCCACATCACCTGATCCATAAAAACATCACCTGATAGCCATCAGTTCACCATTTCCTTATAACCCCCTTGGTAAAGAAGCCATAGCTGGATGCCAAGTTTAAATCATTCTATCAAATCCCAGTCTATCAAATCAGGATAACAGAATATCATCAACACGTTTGTGAAAATCACTTCACAATGGACAAGGGTGACTTTTGAGGACATTACTTTCATGCCATTAAAGTAATGTGGCATGAACATGAACACGCACACACACACACACACACACGCACACAGGGCTCAGACCCCTGCCGTGTTCCTGCCAACAAGGNCGCACACACACACACACACACACGCACACAGGGCTCAGACCCCTGCCGTGTTCCTGCCAACAAGGACTGAGAACAAAAAAAATCAAAAGCCACATACCTGTAAACATCCCTATTCCTTTAATTTTGTTCTATGCAAAGTCACGTTTTGTATTAAAGTGTTGTGTGCATGTCATAGTAAGTTTATTTATTAATTGGTTTGTTCGTTTTACCTTAATTAAGACAGGAAATATAAAATACCAGCCTTTAGTCATTTCTAACACTATCATGTTTAGTATCATTCTGCTTGTCTTACCCTGAACATGCCTGATATATGATTCCACTTTATATCATACTAAACTATACAAGAGATCAAAAGAACATCTGCATAAAAGAAAGAACAATTCAAAAGTTTAGGACCTCCTGTCCCAGGAGGGGGGATGACCCTGCCCTCCAGGAATCCTGCAATCCTTGGATTGGTCAAGGTAAACATTTGGGATGGTCAAACCTGACCTCTATAAACCTGACCATGAAGAAATCAGGGCGCCTCGCTCAAGCCAAGACATCCAAGTCAGAAGCTTTGGACTCAACTCCCTGCTGATGTGTTTTAACATTCTATTCAATAGCTGCTGTCTGCCTTCTCCCACATCACTTTGGATTAACGTGCTACACGGTCTGATCATGCTGCTGCTCTACATCTTCTGAACTTCATATCGAGGACTGCAAATGCATAGTTTGTGATACAGTAACACAAAACAAAAGAAAACCATCTTATTTTGAAAATATGAATTTGTTCAAAGGGAAGTTTGTCTTATTCTGAAAAGATTGAATCCTGTGTCGAATTAGTTAGCGTTAGCTTCAATGTATTTCTGGATAGCAGCAATGCAGTAAAGCTAAAGTGAGGCTAAAAGGCTGTGAAGTTCTTTTTGTTGTTTAAAGTCACGTCTCAATTTAAAAAGCATAAGCATATAACGTTAGCGACAGGAAGTGGGAAAAAACTAAAAGAATAGCTTCAGCAAGTGTAAAAGTGGATGCGTTAATAGCATTACATTTTTTTTAAACATGTTAAACAGGTCCAAGTTCAGGCTCCAGTCCAGTCAACTGACTCGCCACACCTCCAACGTATCCAATCCAACCTGAGAGTCCAGCAGCTCTCCTCCGTTCACACCCGTCAACACAAAGACACGTTCACCATTCTCCCACACAGGGTGCACGCAAACCCTTCAACTTTAACCCTGCTGCCTCCATGTTTCCTAACTTTAATTCGTAATTCATAAGTTAAGCTGCTGTGCTGCTGCTCTGACTTGCTGCTTCCTCAGTAAAACTCATTTCGTCTGTTTCCTAACATCCATACAGAGCCATAGACTGAACCTTTCATCAACCAACTTCCATATCCTCAAATTTCTCTTTTCCCTTTTGTGCTTTGTTTGTCATGGTCTGTGTGTGATAGATAAGAGTTGTAGTTTGTAGTAGGAGTTGAATAAATGTGTGTGTAGTAAAATTGAACTTGTGTGGTTTCTTGTGCTTGCAAAAAGACCCTCTTGCTTGTGATAACTGAAATTAGAAATGACTTTTGCTCTGTCAAGTAATCATTAATATTAATAAGATTTAATATTGTTAATAATAATAGTTACAACTCTGATCAGCCTTCCTTGTGTGGCCAACAGGAAGAGTTTTTCTTTAATATTATACTTAAATCTCAGAGGAATTACTCGCTGGATGAATAATTCTATATGAGGTTAAAGTATAATGATTATTCATAGTTCCCCCTTAAAATTCATATTACCATTTGACTTCAAATTCCTACAATAGGCTATCAACAGATGCAGTTTAGCCCAGATCCAGATCCAGATCTGGGGATTATCTGGATGAAATATATTCAGACAGGTACACATTTATGGTGCTGCTGTACAATAAGTCTAGAAACATGCGACTAGTACCAACGTGTAGCTAATGCCTTCTGCCATCTTTTAGGTTTATGTCGCATTAGACAGAAACAAACCTAAAAAGAAGGCTTGACAAATGTTGTTCTGTCTGTGTGTGTGTGTGTGTGTGTGTGTGTGCGTGTTTTAGGATACTAGTGCAGTACCCATTCAAAACATGCCTGTGTAAAGCGGGCCAGACTTTAAGGTGTGCACCGCAGCCTGCCATAATTTAGTTCTGCACGTCCTCGTGAGCTAGCTTTGTTTGCTGTACGGGGTCGGGTTGAGACCGTGGCACTGGACCGGAGAGTATCCTGCCACACAGACTACTTTTCACCAGCACAGCTCAATTTGAGAACCACTCATCCAAACAACTTCACATGTGACACTGCACGTCCTTGTNACCAGCACAGCTCAATTTGAGAACCACTCATCCAAACAACTTCACATGTGACACTGCACGTCCTTGTGTCCTGAGCAGTAAACCTGCTGAATATCAACTTCATACAGTGCTGGGTTCTAAAGATGTTGGCGCCACAGACAGACAGACAGACAAACTGACTTTACAGATGGATAGATAATGTTCCTGTCCACCCCCCTCTTTGGCTGCTGTGTGCCCATTCTCTCAGTCTGAGTAGCAGCAATATAATATGGTTACGTCCCATGCTGCTATTGTTAGCTCAGAGCAGAGAGCCAGCCATTAATGAGGTGATTATTCATGCCCTAGTAGAGATGGTAAATGATCAGGAGGGCTGCAGTGCTGCTGTGGTGACAGCAGAGTCTAAAGGATGAAAAAGTACAACCAATCAGTCATGTCTACTGACCTGCTGGAACTTTTACCAAAAAAATTAAAATGGAACTTACCAAGTTCCATAATGTTCAATAATGTTCTTTGTTTAATGGTGCTACAGCTAGAATCAATTCTTCCACTTTTTTCTGTCAAGTAAATGGAGCAGAGATTAACATTTAACCTCAGAGTATAAAATATCAAGTGGATATCAATGCAGTGTAGAGAGCTGTCCGAGCAGAAGTCATAAAACAGGATTATGGTAGGCAGACATGATTGTATCCTGTGGGAGGTGTCAGTCTGAGGGAGAAGTTACCCAACACTGCTGTATAATGATTTCTTCTGGGAGGAGGCAGATTGATGCTGTTTACCTACAGTTGCAAAATGGCAACCAAGGTAGCTCGCTGCAGTGAACAAAGGAAACGGTGTTAGAAAACTCAGCAGCAGCAGTCTCAGCAGCTGCTAGTGAGTATTGATGTTCGCTGGACTAAAATAGATTTACACACCTTGAAGCGTTCTTTCTGTTTCTCAGGAAAGAAAATGTGTGCCCACAAAAATGAAGACTTAAATGTGATAAAAGTCTAAAAATAAGAAGTAAGAACACTTTTTCCTAAGTCATAAACAAAGAAAATATGAGCATTTCAAGTAAATAGCAATGTTTTACACATTATAGCCTCATTTACAGCTAAACATGCTACATGAAGCTAGATAGTTTATTCAGATGAGGAAAAAAATGTTTGTGAACGCAAAGTGTAAATGAATGCAGAATACATTGTGATCAAAATGCAGTCTGAACTGGACAGGTGTGATCAGATCTCAGTCACAGCTATCCAGGTGTAAATACAACGTGTACAGCTGAGACACATTTGTGAGTTAAAATCCACCCACAAGTTGAAAACGTCACTACTGCTCTTACTAATAAATGCACCTGGGATGTGGACAGCAACAGCCCACGAAAAAAAGGTTAATTTAGAAAATGATAGAGATCGTCCGAGGAAGAAAACTCAGGTTTTATTAGCACAAGAACCTGTGCATTCATTAATGCATACAGGCAGCAGATAGACCTCAAAACTGAACAACAGTAACCACGGTAACAACGGTAAACATGGTAATAACCATAACCATGGTAACCTTGGTAACAATGGCAAACCATGGTAACAACCATTAACAACAGCAACCACAACTGTTACAGTTACAGTGGTTACTGTAACAACCACGGCAACAACAGTAACCATGGCAACAACGGTAACCACAGTTAAACATGATAACAATGGTAACCATGGTAACAACAGTAACAATGACAAACACGGTAACCACAGTAACAACAGTAAACATGGCAACCATGGTAATAACGGTAACCATGGTAACAACAGTGACAACAGTATGTCGCCACTCACAGTAGAACAGACATACAGCGGGGTCCAAAAGTCTGAGACCACTGTGAAAATGCTTCTACTTTGCATTCTTTTTGAATTTAACGCAAGATTTTTCATTACAAATGATGATATCATCTTAACAATTAGAGTGAAAAGCTGAATTTTTGAAAAATGTCCATGAATGTCAGAATATCTTAGTATTTGGTATCTTCAGCTTTAATGACAGCATCATGGACTCCACACGTCTGTAAAAACCTGATGAGCCAAGTTATCCAACATGACGTCACAATGTTCCAAAGAGCTTCTATGATATCAGAACTTTCTGATTATTTCCACATTTACATGGAAAACATCACAGATTTTACATGCGGTCATTGTGGTCTTCAGAGAAGAAAAGCAAAAAAACGGCGAATGTTAAGTCACCGTTCTAAACTGCTCTACAGGTTATGAGCTTCTCCTCCATCGCCGTGGCGCTGCTCTTATGTACAGCTGTCTTCTGATTGGTTGTGCTTTGGAAAGGTCAGCAGCAGAAAGGTCAAAGTTGAGTTTAGTTGAACTTTGAGCGCCGTGTCAAAATGGAGAATCCGAGCACTGCATGCATGCATTCAAGGTGGCGTGTCGCAACGTTAGGAGTGACTGCTCAGCTCCCAATACACAACAATGGAACACTCAGTTCAGCTC
The DNA here is from genome assembly GCA_014773175.1 of Lucifuga dentata. Taxonomy (NCBI): domain Eukaryota; kingdom Metazoa; phylum Chordata; class Actinopteri; order Ophidiiformes; family Bythitidae; genus Lucifuga; species Lucifuga dentata. The sequence goes on from VXCM01005191.1 coordinate 10,038, forward strand.
AACGCTCATCACGTGAAACCAGTCTAAATCTTGGAGCCGCATGAGTATTTTGAGTCTAAGCACAGAGTCTTCAGCACAAGCAGAGGAAATCCGTGTGTGAACGCAGGTTTAAAGGGAAGTCATGCTCTCAAACTGATGCATGATGCTCTCATCATGACAGGAAAATAACACCATAATGTGACAAAACACAGGGGCAACTGAGCGGCAGACAGAGCAACAGGAACCGCTTGTCATTTCCAAGTCAACCAAGAGCAATGCTCCATCAGATCCCCAAAGTACGACCACGTCTCCTTTCACGTCTGCATGGAGACGCACAGGACGTTTAATTAACTCCAACGTTAATCCACCTGCAGCAAGAGTGGACACAGAGCTTTGTCACTTAACACAGGCTGCAGCACATCTCTCTCTCTCTCTCGCTCTGTTTGGTTCTATATGAAATGTCATTCAGTGCATTTACATGCACAGATAAATCCGTTTATTTAGAATAAACTGTAATAACTGGTGTAAGGCGTTTACATGGGTTAAGAGTAATCGGATAAACTATCGGTTTATTGAAGGAAGTCATCACAGGAAGTGCAAAATCAGAAGTGATGTCATCTGACCCTTTACCTTTGATCCTACATCACAAATAAACAAAACCCTAGCTGCGTGTAGCTAGCTGCTATTAGCAATGGCTTTGGTTACGTCTTTTTATTTTTATAGTGCTTTTATCATTTTGGGTTACTTAATTATACGCAGAATATACTACAGTTGATATGTGTGTCGCTCCACAGAATTCAGCGGGTAAATTATACTGATCTTCTGTTTGATGAGGGAATGCAACAGTTTTGTGGAATCCCTCATTCCTGTTAGAAGCAGGAGTCAAGACAAAAAACTTTAGGATTACACGCAGGTCATTTGTTAGGATGTGTGAACTGATGGAAACAAGTGATGAAGCCATGCGCAGTATCAATATGCCAATCATAAACTGGTTTAAGGACCATACCACTCATTTTGCATGTTTGAGCCTATTCAATTTTCATACTGACACTCATTTCCCAGAAGATAAAACCGTATTTCAGCTTTCCTGATATTTTACAAAATCTCTTGATCTTTCTAAATCAAATATTCAAGTGATACACCCACCTTAAAAATCCATGTTTCTCCTGCTAATAGTTACACAGCCTTATGAAGTCACGGTCCTTTAAATTTTTCCATAAACACAGGTCTTCTTTTGGGACTATATTCCCCGGTGGAGGCATACATTCACTCCACGCTTTTTATTGAGCTTAAACACTAAAATTACATAACTTCTAAAAAAACCTGAATACACGTCTTGTTGGTGATGATGGATTACCTATCCCAAGAACGTTTACAGTATCAACAAGTTGATTTTAATAGCAGAATGAACTGAAACCAATGGAGGTCTGGAAGGTAGGAAAAACATTTTTAATTCATTGTTCCAGTAGTATGCTTTGGAAAATGATTGTCAGTAATGTTACGTGTATGAAAATTGAATATATTAGGCTCAAACATGGAAAATGGATGGTATGGCCCTTTAAATGATTCACACACTGGTGAGAAATGTAAAATAAAAGAATGTATTCATTGTATGTCTACTTATTTGATATATCTGTGTGTGCTGAAATGTCCTTGATAAGTAAGATAGAATAAATCAAATAAAATGTAATGAAATATCACTGTAATATGAGTTATGCAACTGCATAAAGGACAAAATATGTTTCAGAGTAATGGGTTATATTTTCTGGTATTTGAGAGGGTGAAGCCACATCTGAAGCTGCTTTTACAGCCTTTATCTAAACACAGCCTGCACTGATCAGATCTCAGTGGCTCAGCCATTACGATATTAAAAGCCATTTTTTCATTACCCCATAGACAATCTTCATCCATTTTTAAAATAAGAATATATATATATTTTTTTTTCTTTTCTTTTTTTTTTTGCGTGGGCTGTCACAGTCCACATTCCTTCCAATGCCCGTATTCCATGGTGGGATGACATTTTCAGCTTGTGAGAGGATGTTATATCAGACACCTGTCCCCACTGTCCACTCTGCATTTGGTTACAGGGATCCATGTGGTCTCCAAGATCAGACTCAGGTCACAATGCATTCTAAAAGCATTCACACTCTGCATTAACATGTATTTTTCATCATCTGCTCATGTATCCAGATACAGATAGCATGATTATATGAGGTGAAAATTTGATCTAAAACACGGAGACTTGATAAATCAATTATTAGAGGGTGAAGCAAAATGGATTTTTACATTAAAAACCATGGAGTATTAACTCATTAATTCTGTGACCCATTAATTATAGATAACACATTAATTTTATGATCTAAACACGCATTCATATCTTAATTTATTTCTTTTCATACCTCCACATTAAAGGACCATTTTGCATGTTTGAGCCTAATATATTCAATTTTCATACACATAACATTACTGACAATCATTTCCCAAAGCATACTACTGGAACAGTGAATTAAAAATGTTTTTCCTACCTTCCAGACCTCCATTAGTTCCAGTCCATTCTGGTACGTTATTAAAATCAATTTGTTGATACTTGAGATGTTCTTGGGATAGGTAATCCATCATCACCAACAAGACGTGTATTCAGGTTNTTGTTGATACTTGAGATGTTCTTGGGATAGGTAATCCATCATCACCAACAAGACGTGTATTCAGGTTTTTTTTTAGATATTTTGTAATTTTAGCATTTAAGTGCAATAAAAGCGTGGAGTGAATGTATGCCTCCACCAGGGAATATAGTCCCAAAAGAAGATCTGTGTTTATGGAAAAATTTAAAGGACCGTGACTTCATAAGGCTGTGTAACTATTAGCAGGAGAAACATGGATTTTTAAGGTGGGTGTATCCAGGGTCGGATTAAGAATGGTGGAGGACCCTGGGCTAGAGGAAATTTTGGGCCCTCCCTAAAAGAAATACTTTGGACACTGGCTGTATGAGTGCTACGCACATCAACTTCAAGGACTCAGAGTTACACAGAGTAAGGGGACTACTACGCAGTATTAGCTTTAAAATGAATGGCTAAAATGTCAAGCCCCCACCTAAAAAAAAAAAAAAANTAAAAAAAAAAAAAAACAACATAGGCTACAATCTGAAATTATGAGAGAGAAATTATGCATCAAAGCTTATGTCTTTAATTCCCTATGTAATTTGGGAGTAAAATGATGACACATAGGTGAAAATAGAGCATAATGACAAGCCACAACAATATTTTCAACACAATATGAATAAATGCCATCCAACACACATACTTTCAATAGTGTTTGGCTTACAGAAAGACCAAATACACTAATCAAGGCTTGAAAACACTATCTGACTCTATTGCAAATGCCTACAGAAACAAATACATAAGCCATAACGCATAAGCCTTTGACACAGAAAGATTCTTGTGTTTCAAAATTTTACTTTTCTGGATTTCTTTGAAGCAAAATCCTTGATTAGACTGTTAAATCCAATTTCCGAACCAGATCACTCTCAACTGACGTGAGCGTCAAATGACTCAGTCTTTCCTGTCCCCCTGTGGATCTGAGCGTATTCTTCACTAGTCTGAGCTTGGAAAAAGATCTTTCACCACTTAATTTGCCACAGGCAATGTCAGGTAAAGCCTGAATTTTGCACAAACTGGAAAAAATCTGCTGTCTCAAAGCAGCGGCTGGCACTGTTGACTCCAACTAGATTCAGTGTGTGCACATGGAACCCACTCCACTTGATTGATCTCTTTGATGCGGGCTTACAAGCCTTTATATGCTCCAGCTGTATCAGCAGCATTGTCATAGCATTGTCCCCTGCAGTTGGCAAAGTCAATATTCATCTATCTTAAAACCTGGAGTACAGACTCACACCCTGTGTGGCTATCAATGTACAGAAATGTTAGGAATCTCTCCTGAATGTGTCCATCAGGAGACACATAACGTAAGATAAATGTCAACTGATCCACATATGTAACATCTGGGCTTGAATCAACATGAACTGAAAAGTATTTGGCCATTTTGACTTCACTGACGATCTCTGACAAAACTCAAGCTCCCATCAGCTCAATAAATTCTTCACATATTTTTGTGGAAAGATATGAGGGGGTCCCTGTTCCTGCATTTCCAAATTTCTCTAAGGCTACGTTCACATTTCACTCTGAAGTGGCCCAGATCTGATTTTTTTTTGTTTTGTTTTAGGTTTTTTTTTGCTTCCATGTGACTCAGATCTGATTTTTTCACAGCAGTGTGAACAACCCAAATCTGATTTTTTTTCATATCATATCTGGGCCATTTCTATATGTGGTCCTACCTGATCTCTGGCTATGTGACCGCTGTCTGACCGCACATACACACATCGCATCTCGTCCTCATTCAGTGTCGGCACCTCACAGCAGCCCAGTGAAGAAGTTTTAAATTTGTTGGATATATATGGAGACATCCTAAAGTTTTCAGTGAACTGTTCCTCTGTGAACTTGTGAACATGGCGGTCCCACCACAGACCTCCACCCTCATACCCACACACTGACACAGCAGCAGCAGAGGCTGAGCCCATGCAGCGGCTCCACAGTCACCACCAGTAAAATTACACTTCTCAACTTCTCAACTCTGCTTGTAAAACTGGTTTGAATGTTATTTTCAGCAGGTTGAAGACCTAGTGTTATATATGAAACGACGTGCACCAAAATACGTGACAAACTGTGTCCCGTGTTCTGTCACAGTTATTGTTGTTATTCTTGTAGCAGGCTCACATTTTAGTAAAATCTGCGCATGCGTGGCAGTTTAGAACCTCAGCATGTTCACACTGGTGTCTGATCAGGTCACTTACGAACGTGAATGTGAACCATCAACGCAAAAAGATCGAGTCTGATTAAAAAATCAGAGTTGAGCATTAAGGCCTGTAATGTGAACGTATCCTATGTGAGACTTCAAAAACGGATCAAACTCACATCAACTCCAGAATGTCCATATAGTTGCCATTATCAGTCCTGCCTAAAATGTCACTACAGCCTCAGACAGCTAGTCCCTGCACTGCCAAAAACTTAACAACTGCCACCATTCTTCTCATATCTTCGGTCAGTAGACACATTCTGACTCAAACTGTTTTTCTAGTCCTGTGTCTATTCTCCCGCTGCTGATGCTGCATAATGTAGGTCAGTAAGGCTTTCTAGTGACGTCACTGCCTCATGCTCCGCTTTGCGCTGTGGCATGTTTCCACTAAAACCGCTTTCAAACCGGGACTGACCTTACCATCGCTGAAGGTGCGGCAAGCAAAACAAACACACATCCGGTAAACGGAGAATATAAAAGAGAATATATTGTGTTGAGATGTACTCACCATTTACGAGGTTTACCTTTGAAATGGAATGTGGAGAAAAAAATGTTTCTGTTGCTTGTATGTTCAGAAGCTTTAATATTAGCATCCTTATTTTGGCATGCCTCCGGTCCTTTCTTCGCCCAGAATGCGCGGATTGAATCATCGATCTTAACCCAGACAGCAGGATCGGTACCGTAAGGATCCTGATCGGTACCGGTAGTGGCCGTCTGACTTTGTAGCTCTGAAGTCTTCCTCACCGGGAATAACAAATTTTTGTCCTCTGCTTTAAAATTTCTCCATGTCAGCTTGAAACTATCGCAAAGTCATCGGTCCTGCTATTGCATCATCGCTGATTTAAAAAAAAATAAAACAAATCCTGTCAGTTTAGGAGTCTTTTAACACGTCTTTCTCACGTTCGTCTGTTTCTTTCTTCCTTTCTTTTCTGTCACGCTTTCTGTTGTCAGCCATGATGACGAAAACAACCAACCTTGAACCCGCGCATAACTCCTCCCACTAACAAACTTTAAACCAATCAACAATGACCACACGTAACGTAACAAACGTAATGATACCTTCACTTGCCCTCCGAAGTTTGATAAGTAAGCTGCGTTCAGTGGAGCAAAGAATATAAAAATATTCGCAAACAAAAACTGGCGCAGTAGGAATTTTTTGGAGGCCCCTTACAGCTCGGGCCCCGGTCTGCTGCCCCGGTAAGCCCTTGCAAAAGCCCAGGCATGCCTTTAACACTTTATTTATTACAATTAAAGCTTCCGATAAATGTTGTAATCTGTTCCTCTGTTACATTTCCTTTTATGCATCATCAACACCATGTGCCATGTCTTATAATGATTCTCATTTTTCTGATGTTTTTGTACAGTTTAGTATAGATTTAAATGTGTTTATATAAAATGTGATGAGTTGATGTTATTCACGCCATTATAAATGCATTAAGCATCATAGAGTTCAGGGTGTGCAGACTATGACCTTTGTGTCTGTGATTGTCTAAAATGTGAAGATGTTGTCTGTTGAAGCCTCATTTCATGACTTAAGCTGCTAACACCTATAAATACTGTCTATTGCAGCTTCATTTTACATTAAACATTGTGTTAAAGTTCTTGTCTGGCTCACTAAGGATTAAACCTTTGACTCATCATTAGAACAGTGGATCCTGGTCTCAGTAGGTAAACAGAGAAAGGTGCTTTTTGTTTGAGAAACCACCTGACAGGCTACCTCACTGCTGTGATATTCATCACTAACTGATGCAATTTAACTTCTCAGAGAGCAGCTAAAGCTTTCAGTTGCCAAGCAATGCTGAGATAGATGAGAGTAGCTTAAATAGACAGGGAGCTTTAAACATGGGCTCAAATGAGTCTTCCTCAGCCCAGTTTACCATGTTTAAACGTCAAAAGGCACAGACTCATGACTATGGATAAGGGTGTGTCGTCACATTATTGATTTTTAAGATGTTACGCAAACAGATTATAACAAATCACATCAACTGGTACATGTTTGCATAGTAGACTATATACTGAAACCAGCAGATCAATGTGGTTCTCAAGCATCCACAGGTTCATTCTAGAGCTGTCACGATATCAGCTACATGATTATCATGGCCAAAAGAATTCACAATAACGATATTATCACAATATCTATAGAAATTTTGAAAAACAAATGCTAAGCCAAATTCATCTTTAACTTTGTTTATTGTGTGTTTTGTCTCTACAGTTCTACAGGATGCCATGTCCTTTGCTATGAAGTAGGCTGATGATTTAGTGATGCTTCATCCTGACATGAGCTAGTCATGTCTGCTTTTCTTTGCTTCTCCACTGACTCAAACAGCGTTAGCCAACCTGAATCTCTGGTTCTCTCTTGTTTCTTTGACGCTGCCTAACAAATAACCAGGAGAGAGAAAATCCTGTCAACTCCAACACCATGATAGCTTAGCTTTAACAACACAACTAAGACCTTCATGGAACATTTCCTGTTTCAGGGCTAGCAAGCTAACTGCTACTTCCTGTCTCTACCGTGGTGAAATCTGCAGGATGATGGAGGTGAAGGTGGAGAACAGGTTGGTGGTATCACCCCCTTTAGTGGTTCCTGTTGATCTGCATTTCCTGCAGACTGGGGCGTCTACCAACTTCCTGTCTTTGTTACCAAATCCAAAAAACTCCACACTGGCAGCTAACTTTTTTCAGGTTAGGGTAGAGCGTCTTGTTCTTGTCTGTCAGCTCCTCCATCATGATTTTGCGCAGCAGTAGTAGCTACACACTGTGGTAGTAGCTAGCTAGCTAGCTAGTTACTGCGCCACATGTGTGTGTGTGTGTGTGTTGNGGGGGGGGGGGGGCAAGCGAGAAAAGAAAGAAACGGAAATGATTTGAGGCATTGGATTATTTACATGATATTATCATATGTGTATTATTAACATGATATCAATATCTCATTTTTTAAATATCATGGTTACAACCAGTACTGGTATATTGCGATACCCCTAATAGAATGAACCCCTAGTTCAATTATTTCATCTCAGTTTAGGACCACCGATTCTAAATTACTTTCACAACATAGTTAGCAATACGCTCAGACAGCATATATCATTAATATTCTAAGCTTATCTTAACTTGGCTTTTTCTTTTTTTAATCCAAAGCAGCAATGGAAGAATGGCAAAGTATCACAACATCAACTTGACACAACATGGCCAATCAATAAAGTGACACCTGAAACGCTGACAGCATCATATAATTAGGACAGATTATATTGTTATGAATCAGCTTCATCTTAGCTACATTGATGGGAGCAGCAAGTTTCTATGATTATTTGTTAAAGTACAGCAACTCTGGATCAATATCTGGATATGGGCTAAATTGCACCCGTTGATAGTTCATCATGTGATACAGTTTTATCATGTAGATTGGTGTCTTAGTTTGTGAGAAATAAGCAAAAATGTCAACAAATGCCACATCTTGCAAATTCATATAAAGTAGAGAAAAATCCTGACCTGATCCAGATCATATGTGAAAACCCACAGTAACCACTTCATGTGCTTTGTGGACATGTTTCACATGAACATGACAAATAACTGTGTAATTTCACATGTTCAAATATGAAAACCAACATACTGAGTGAATTTACATGTGACTTTTAAACATGAAGCTCTGCAGACACACATGACATTTTCTTGAAGCCTTTAGCAACAGGAAGCATTAAGAATTTAATTAACCTGGAGCAGGAGCCATTATGACCAGAATTGTGTTTGAAGATGCATGTCAGCGTGTCAGCGTGTCAGCACACAGCCCTGAACGACACGCTGACCCCAGAAAGCAGCGATCCTCATTTCCCTGATGGGCTATGTTTGGGAAAACGTGACACAGATCCTGAAGACATCCTGAGAACAGCAAGCTATTTTAAGCCTGGCAGACGTTGTGATGATTCAATGATTTAAAAACCAAAGCTGTGGCATAGCTGCAGGGTGTGGCTAGACAGGGAGCAGGACAGAAGGTACTTAGCCTGATAATAATAATAATAATAACTTTATTCATATAGCACCTTTGAAACAGAGTTACAAGGTGCTTAATATAGTCGAGTTTAACACACATTGTTTAAAACAATTTAAGCCACACCATAAAACAATTAAAAATAAATAAAATGATAAAATAAGATAAACAGATAATAAGAACAGTTAGCACAGTTAGGGGNAATTAAAAATAAATAAAATGATAAAATAAGATAAACAGATAATAAGAACAGTTAGCACAGTTAGGGGAAGCCATACGATAAAAATAAGTCTTAAGACAGGTCTTAAAAGAAGATGCTGAGTGAGTCTGAGATCCTCCAGCAGGGAATTCCATAATTTATGGGCACGAATAGCAAAAGCCTGGCTGCCTTTGGTAACAAAGTGAGATTTGGGAACCACCAGAAGGTTCCTGCCAGAGGATCTCAGACAGCGATCAGGCTTGTAAAAAGTTAAAAGATCACATATACTGTATAAGCAGGTGCCTGATTATGCATGGCTTTAAAAACAAGCAATAAGATCTTAAAATCAATCCCAAAACTAACAGGCAGCAGGAACAGAGGTGATGTGGTCACTCCTCCTGGACTGTGTTAAAAGTGAGCAGCAGCGTTCTGAATTCGTGAAGCCGTGAATGTTTCTTTTGCTGATACCAGAATAAATAAACTTGCATTACAGTAATCGAGTCTGGAGGAAATGAAAGTGTGGATAACCTTTTCCAAGTCTTTGAAAGTCAGAAAAGTCTTAATCTTGGNCTGGAGGAAATGAAAGTGTGGATAACCTTTTCCAAGTCTTTGAAAGTCAGAAAAGTCTTAATCTTGGTGATCTGTCTTAGTGACAGAAACAAGCCTGCATCACCTGAGTCACTTCAGCATCAAAAGAGAGATTTGAATCAAAAATGACCCCAAGATTTCAGGCTTCTTCTTTAATACTAGTCATGAAATAAGAAGTGGTGTTGCAGAGACCAGGAGGGGTAAATATTATGATCTCAGTCTTAGAATTGTTGAGATGAAGAAAGTTATTGGACATCCAACACTTGATATCAGACATGATGGAGGACAAGTCATTGACACCAGGCTTTAACAGGACATAGAGTTGTGTGTCATCTGCATAGCAATGGAAATGTATCTGAAAGTTTTCAGTGAATGAACATGGCGGTCCCACCATAGAGCTCCGCCCTCTTAGCCACACCTCTCTCTGCATGACGTGCAGCAGCAGCCGCTAACAGAGCAGCTGCTATGACTTTAGTTTTTTGTCACCTTCTCGCTCTCATTCTCATTATCTGCTTTGTCTTCTGACCTCTGCAACAAATAATCCTGCTATGATGCTGCAGCTACGTCACCATGTCTGTACTGTCACACAGAAATACGTTATTGTTGTTATTCTTGTAGCATGAGGCTCATATTTTAGTTAAATCTGCGCATGCGTGGCAGTTTAGGACCTCAGCTTGTTCACATGTTACTAACAAACATGAATGTGAACCATCATCACAAAAAGATCAGATCTGATTAAAACATCAGAATTNTTACTAACAAACATGAATGTGAACCATCATCACAAAAAGATCAGATCTGATTAAAACATCAGAATTCATTAAGGCCTGTAATGTGAACATAGCCTTAGAAGACGAGGAAAAACTCCCTAAAAATAAAAATGAACACCTGTTGGTTGGTTCACATCTCAGCACAGCTCACGCCTCTTGATGTCGTAGCAGCACTAATCGGCCGTTTTAATGGTGTGTGTGTGTATGTGTGTGTGTTGTGTGTGATACCACAGACAGCAGGACGTCTGAACCCAAACACATCAACTCACTCTGCTGCCATACTTTTCATGCTATTTAACAGAATGATGACTATGAGCAGGAAAATATCCCAAGTCTATCTTTGTTCCATGTTATTTAGTTTTCCCAGTATAGTAACTACTTCCTGTTTGATTTTGTTGCTCCCACCCGCAGACCTTTCTGACCAATGAGCAGAGCGAGTGTTCTTGCGTGACTTTTGTTGATATATTTTGATATTTCGGATTTTTTTTCTGTGTGAAACTGAAGCAAACTGGTAAATGCAAAATTACACTCATACTTATTTGCACTTATACACACACACACACACACAAGGACAGTCTGCAAAGCTGCATTTGCACTATGTACATCACTATTTGCACATATTTATTGATACTCATGCACATACATTCTCCTGCTGGTTTGGTTGTAAAGAGACAGCGTACTTGTACATTTTTAATTCTTAATTTTGCTCTTGTTGAGTTATCCTTATTTTTTTATTGTGTTTTATTTTACTGTATATTTTTTATATTTAAGAAGCGCAGTCAGGGAAACTACCAGAAAAAGCATTTTACAGTTGTTACACTTGTATGGCTGCATGTGATAAATAAAACTCTGAAACTTAAAATTTAAAATTTGAAATTTGCAATAGTTTAGTCTTGGGTTCAGACAAAAAAAAAAAAAAAAAAAAAAACATTATCAACAACAACAACAACAACAGACTGCAGGTCTGAAAACGTCATATGTATACTTTTTTTTTTTACCTGCAGAAAGATAAGATAGAAAACAGTGAAATAGCCCTTTATAATTACATCTTGCTGACGTTATAGTGACAGGAAGAAAGTTTCTTATTTTGAAACATGCTTAGATGTGCAAAATGCACATATTTTATATTCCACATGAGGTGAATGTGACTGAGTAAAAACTTCTGTCACTTTAAGAAACAGCTGCGTTTCAGCTCAATAACTTTTGGACATTATCTTAAAGATCATAAACTCCTTCAACTGATCAGAAAAAAAAAAAAATCTCCCATAAAACTATTTTTACATTTGAATTTTTGTTTGTTTTTCATGTCTCTTTGAAAGTCATTTGTTTTTTTTTTGTTTTTTTTGTCTTTTTTTTTCAGCCTATTTTGGGCACCTGACTATGTAAAAACCTTGTATGTCCAGTTCTGGGGGATTTGATTATAATTCAATAATAACAAGGAGAACTTTTACTTTTGATACTTTTAAGTATCAAAAGTGTGCTGTTTCAGTTTCAAGTGTGCTGTTTTTTGTTTTGTTTTTTTTGTTTTTTTTTTTTTTNGGGGGGATGCTTGTTTGTATGTTTTTTTTACAGTTGAAAAAAAAATATATCTAAAAAATAAATAAAGAAATAAATCACTCGGCCTCTTAAATAATCTCTTTATTTGACTGCTGCAGTTGGAACCAAAAGTGAGACTTGTGCATTTTATCCAGACTTTTGCTCGTCTTTGCTACAATTAGCCGAATATTTGAGACGTTCGATTAAATTGAGGCATCTAAGCTTTGCTTTACAGTTATGATCGTCAAATGTGTTTGTTACACCAATAAGCTGTGCTAACACCTCAGCCTTCTTCAACGCGGCCGGACATCTCCTTTCATCGTCACATTTTATTTCTCACAACAAGCCTGAATGATGGCGTCTGCCGTTGGTATGAGTTGGGGGTGTCTGTGATAGCCTGACTGTACGCCGGCCCGGACAGGTTTCTCACACCAGCCGCATAACTCAACCACCGCTCAGCCCTTCAAAGGGCTTTAAGGATTCAGAACCCACTTTATCAGCCGGACAGGGGAAAGCCCATCTCCAACAGTTATGCAGCATTATAGAAAAAATGTGGTGACCTTTTACATTTTTACTGGAGGGGGGGAAAAAGCAGCCATGAGGAATGGGAGGCGGAGGTGGGTTAGAGAGTGTACTCATTCTCTGGTTAATGTCCAAAGGCCTCGCTATCTAATCCTCAGGTCGCATTAAATCCAACAAGCCGCGCAGTCATTTGTGTTTTCAATTATGCAGCCGCTGGTGCAGTTCTTTCTGTTCCTGAAAGACAAACTTATAACCGCTATATGTTACTATATGCTACTATATGTTCCTATTAGCCACAGAAAGAGCTGAGCCAAGCTGCCCCTCCAGCTAACACAAAACTCCAGGAAATACTCTCAGTTGTTTGTGCTGCTTTGTGCTGTTAAAATTTTCATTTGTGCTGCTGTAATTTTTTTTAAATATTGAATAATATTTTATAGGTCATTCTGAGGTCACTCAACCCTCCAGCCTGCTCCAAATTTACCCCAAAAGGTCTTGGTTGTTTGTACTTTCTTTGTGCTAGTTTGGAGCAGGTTGGGGTCTGAGTGACCTCAGACTGACCTATAAAATATTCTTTAATATATAGAAAATGATAGCAGCACAAACTAATATTTTAACAGCACAAATGTAGCACACACGTTTTCCTGGAGTTTTATTAGTTGGGGGCCAACTTCCCTCATATGCTGAAACAGGATGAATAGATTATTAGTAGGAGTTTATGCAATTATGTTAAAAGGTGTTTTTGCACCTCTGTCAGCGAAGGCTTACAAAATGCTTTTTGCAAAAAGAAGCGATCTGAGGAAGCTCCAGTAATATTGATCAGACTGATGAAATTAAAAAAAAAAATAAAAAAACAAAACAAGAAAACACAAGTAACTTCCAGTTTCACCGATATGATCTCAAATACACAGTAAAACAATCTGACTTATCTGAACTCTTCAAACACTCATTTTCTCTGATTCATCACTTTTCCTGCTGAATCAACTCTATTATAATGCAGAGGGATGATTGACATTATGTTTATAGCACCTTTACCTAAATTATGAACTTCCTGCACGGGAGATGAGCTGCATCATTTCAGCATACGTGAACACAACTCCATAAGCAGAAGTGCATAACAAGTAGCAAAATACATTAAAAATGAGCCAAACTGCAGGATCTTGCTGGATGAATTAGACACATTTTAAAGGACCATACCACCTATTTTGCATGTTTGTGACTAATATATTTAATTTTCATACACGTAACATTACTGAAAATCATTTCCTAAAGGATAAAACTGTATTTCTGCTTCCTTGATATTTTGCAAAATCTCGTAATCTTTCAAAATCAAATATTCAAGTGATACACCCACCTTAAAAATCCATGTTTCTCCTGCTAATAGTTACGCAGCCTTATGAAGTCACGGTCCTTTAAATTTTTCAATAAACACAGGTCTTCTTTTGGGACTATATTCCCCGGTGGAGGCATACATTCACTCCACGCTTTTTATTGAGCTTAAACACTAAAATTACATAACTTCTAAAAAAACCTGAATACACGTCTTGTTGGTGATGATGGATTACCTATCCCAAGAACGTTTACAGTATCAACAAGTTGATTTTAATAGCAGAATGAACTGAAACCAATGGAGGTCTGGAAGGTAGGAAAAACATTTTTAATTCACCGTTCCAGTAGTATGCTTTGGGAAATGATTGTCAGTAACGTTACGTGTATGAAAACTGAATATATTAGGATCAAACATGCAAAATGGATGGTATGGCCCTTTAAATAGTTGCAATGATTTTCTGGTGACACTGCAGTATTTTTGATAAATGATGCGTTTGCTGGTTTACTGACCTGCCTGCTTTAGTGATGATCATCTCTGTTCCCGCCTCGTGGAACTTCTTCCAGAGCTCCCGCTCATGCAGAACCACCTTAATGTTCTCAATGTTCTGGAAAAGAAAAGAATTCCTACTTAAACTGTCTGGAGTTTACAGATGTTTCTGCAGTTTTATTCACTGAAACTGTCTTTCCTCCTCCCCAAAAAAAAAAAAAANAAAAAAAAAAAAAACAATCCTTTATGAGAGAGAATGACAAATGTTGGCTTGTGAAAACTATAAACAACAAATGAGGTCATAAACTGGTGTTTTGTCTAATTTGCTGTGATGGAGTCAGTGGATCACATGACAACCAAGTTTGGAAGCATTTTTCTAGAATAAATTCTTTCATTTTTTTTTTTTTTTTAAANTTTTTTTTTTTTTTTTTTTTTTTTTTTTTTGGTAAGTTTTTAAAAGCTTATTTTCTAGACCCAACAATTCCTTTCAATTTATTCTTGGTTTTATCTTTTTGTTTTTAAAGATTTATATCTAGAATTTCTTCCCTGCCAGTTTCTTCTGAAGTGTAAAATTTGCAGAAAGAGATAAATAATTGTGACTTTGTAGACAAAATTTGTGGTTCTTATTTGTTTTTTTATAGTGGTTTTTCAGGTGGCAAAATACCAAAATCAATGCAAAGTAAAATTTGCTCAAAGTCACATTATGAAAAGTTAATTAAAACATCAAGATAAACACAATTTAATAAACAACATTTGCATTTCAGTTCACAACATTATAGCATATTTCAAAATCTACTTTTGCTTTCATTGCAGTTTACAGATATTTGGTAATAATCATTAATCCTTCAGCAAATACAGAATACAAAAAAAACAATAATTGCTCATTTCCCTTTGGACAATTTGTTTTTACACATTAAAAATATTAAATGCAGATAAAACTACACAAAATGTTCAAAATGTTCTATTCAGTGGAAACTTGTATTTATAATATTATATCTGCAGTGGAAATATACAGTGAAGACTGAACCTGGCTGACAAACATGTTTTGGTTTATTTCCAGGAATTATTATTATTATTATTATAATTTTTTAAGAAATCTCAAGAGAAAATTCACCCATAATTTAGGGGGGGAAAAAATCATATAAAAATTAATAATTTTCTACTTGATTCTTTCGAATTCTAGAAAGCAAAAAGCAAAAAAGAAAAAAAATTTAAAAAATCTACAAAACAAAAAATCCAAAAACACATCATAAGAGTTATCAACTTTCTATTTGATTTTTATAAAATTCAACAAAATAAAAACGGCTCCAAAAGAAAATCAGCAATGTGTCACATGACTTTCGACTCCTCAGTGTTAAAAAAAAATTAATTAAATTTTTTTTTTTAAAAATCTACAAAACAAAAAAATGTAAAAATAAATCATAAAAAGTTATAAACTTTCTATTTGATTTTTATAAAATTCAACAAACAAAAAAAATGCCTCCAAAAGAAAATCAGCAAACAATGCGTCACATGTGACTTTAGACTCCAGAGTGTTAAAAAAAAAAAAAAAAAAAAAANAAAAAAAATCACTCTCATGTAACTATCGAGAAAATTCACCCACAATGCAACAGTCTGACATGCTTAAAGCAGCCATAGCGAGCAGCAGCTGGGTTACCTGGTCCGGCTCGTTGGTACTGGGAATGCTGGGAATGCTGGGAGCTGTGGTCAGGCCCAGCCGTGTTTGGTCTGGAAGGCGCTCCGCTTCACCGCCAGGTTGGACCGGAGCCACACACTCGTCGGTCACAGCTGAAGCCTTCTCCTGCAGCATCTCTGCGGGATGAGACCAGATGACATCATCACGATGACGTCATAGAGTAACCTGAACGCACCGCTGGTTAACCCGCCGATGGAGAGTGAAGTACAAACGTGCAGAATACTCAGCTTGTCTCTTGTTGCACCATAATTGGAATAACCGTAACAATACACTATGAAATTCTATTTAAATTAATTCTTAATCATTTTACTCACTTTCACCAAAATTAAATGATTTATTCTCAGAATTAACATCAGTGTCTTGTTAAAAGTACACATCCCCAAAGTGTTCACTTTGTGAAGATTTTTAACCTTACTGACAAAGTATTTTGAGATAAAATAATGTTTTTTTTAAATTGTTTTATGAGTTTAACACTCAGCATGTAACGTTCCTCCAACTCCTTCATTTAATCTGAAATCTTAATAATCATCAAATGTGGAGTTAAATTGTTTAGATGAACTACCTGAGAATTATCGTCTTAACCTATTAAACACAGATTATTTATTTTATTTTAGGTAAAAATAAATTGAATAGCTAGAAATATCAAACTCAGTAAACAATCAAGGGTCTTTTCACATTAATATCTCATTAATAAAACTATAAACTGAGCACAAAAGATGTAAAAAGAAAAATCCTTTAAACTGATGAATAAATCCCTTTAAAAATCCCCTGGTTATGGCATTTTTTACTTTCCCTTAAAGTCTCTTTATCATTCATCATCATGAAATTCAGGCTGGCATAGTGTATCTGTGGAAATGCTGCGATCTTCATGGTTTAAGTCAAATCTGTGTGGGTTTGAACAATATTCTGCTAAATGAGTTTATGAAAATAAAAATAAAAAAAATTAAAAAAAACTCTACATTTTCTTATTACTCTGTATAAGGAAATGTAGACTTATACATGTTTTATTTATTTATTTTCTGTAAGGTCACCTCATTTCACAGACAAAATCCAATCTGAACATGTGATTACTCTGTATGTAACATGCTAAAAAAAAAGTACTTTGAATAAAGTGTCATTTTACAGATTATCAGTTCATTTCATCAATGACAGTTTCTGCTCAGAAATATTAAATATGAAACTCTATTTGAAATCCTGCGTGAATTCTTTCTCTCATAAAAGGACCATACCACTGATCATGCATGCTTGAGCCTAATATATACAACCTGCAGACATGTTACGTTACTGACAACAAATTTCCAAAACATAAAACCATATTTTGATTTTCCTGTTATTTTTTCAAACCTGCTAATCTTTCAAAATCAAATGTTCAGGTGATAGACACACCTTAAAATTCAATGTTTCACCTCCTAACACTTATGTACGATTGTAAAAGTGATGGTTGTTTTAACTGCTCTGTAAAAGCCGTCTTCTCCTGGGACTATTTTTCCTGGCGGAGAAATACGTTGTCTTCCATGCAGCTTCATGTTAGATCAGTTAAATAAAGTTACTTTGACAAACAACCCTAACAGACATGTTGTTCGCTGTGATGGATTACTTATCTCAATTGTGTTTCAAGTCTCTACAAGTTGACTTTAATAACTTACTGGAATGAACTGAAGCCAATGGCAGCCTGGAAGGTAGGAAAAACATTCTAAAATACTGCTAACATAGCATATTTTAGGAAATGATTGTCAATAACGTAACATGTATAAAGATTACATACATATTAGACTCAAACATGCACAATTGCCGGTATGGTCCTTTAAGCTAGATTTTCAAGTCACCAATATTTTAGCTAGAAACATGTTTGTAAAAGAAGTAAAACATCAAATCTGGGCGCCATGACAACGATTTCATTCTGCCTCTTTGTTCTTTTTGCTCATAGGACCAATTCTGCTACAGCAACATAAACTTGTAAGTGTGAGTTCTGAAGTTTTCACATGCAAACTGTGCATGTTCACCAGCTTTTGTTGTTGCTGTTGCTCTTCCTGAGAAACCAGTAAAGGCACTTAAAGGACCATACCAGTGATTTTGCATGTTTAAGCCCAAACTTGTTACATTACTGCCAACCGTTTTCCAAAAATATAAACCCGTATTTTATTTTTCCTTTTATTTTGCCAAATCCCCTAACCTTTCAAAACCAAACGTTAAGTGATGCACCTTAAACTTTAATGTTTCTCCTGCTAACACCTGAGCACGCTTGTAAAAGGCACGGCCATTTTTTTATTTCTGTAAAAGCTGTCGACATTTCCCAGAGGAGACATAGATTTTATTTTGTGTAGCTCCGTGTTGCAAAAATTATTTTACTTCAACAAAAAAATTTAACTTTAAAATTTAAATTTAAATATGAATGAAACCAATGGCAGTCTGAAGGGTAGGAAAAACAAATCTAATATTTCTTGCCCTGGTATATTTTGGGAAATTGTTGTTAGTAACATATGTGGGTTGTACTTATTGGGCTCAAACATGCAAAACCACCAGTGTGGTCCTTTAAAACCAGAAAGCAATGGCTTGTATAATTACTTCTGTTTCATTCTGTCTAAGCTTCTTTGCAGGTTTTTAAAATTTGTTTATTTATTTATTTATTCAAACAAAAAAAAAAAACATGTTAGCACATCAGAATTAAATATTTATTTATTTATTTAAAAAGGATATTAGCAAAAAATCAGCACTGGGCACCAGGACCTGCAGTGTAAATGTAGCCTGAGTACAGTCTATCATTTGAATAATACTTTATTGATATACTGTATATTCACACATACAGTATATCAATATAGTATTATTGCTATACTGTAATTTTGCATATAAGTAATCCAAAACAAGGTGAGTTTATCAGATTTCTGTCAGCTTCAGGTTCACTGCTTTTGAGCAAAAAGTCCATATTCCCTCTTCCCATCATGCATTGGGACAAACAGCACTCAGATGGAAAAATGGACCTGAAGATATTAAATATGTATTTATGTCTCAGTCATGTTTACCGCTGCATACCATATTAAACGTAATCCAGAAGATGCCGCCTTCATGTCAACCTTAAAACATTTACAGCTGTTTACTTCCATCACTACATTTACATACCAGCATGTTAAAACTTCCGTTCTGATCCGGTTCAGGCAATAAATCCATTTTCAAGCTACTTTATGCAGTTGTACGTAAATTTACTCAAACATGTAAATGTTACTGCACTTCTTCCCTCATACGCAGTTTTACAACAGAATCCTGCTTGTATGTTACTAATCTTAATCGCAGTACAGACAAGTTATACTACAGTGAGTGTAAATGTATGAGTGTACTCAGTATTAGTCAAAACTAACTACAAGGTCTCAGCACAAATACTATTTCCTTTTTTTGTTTTATTGTCATAGCAAATGAGTGAACACACAGTATTTCCAAGGTGATAAACAATAATTGCTATGATAAAAATCAAACATTATACGTTATGGTGGGGAAAATAGTTAAATAATAGAGTAAGATGTGATGCTATGCTAAGAAAGAAGAAAAAGAGATGAAAAAATAAAGCAAAGGAAGAAGACATGCTATGCATAAACAGCAATGACATTACCGTTATAAATACAAGCATTATCATGGTGTACATGTGTTGATATGTGGGCGCATACTGTAGTCAGTGTTGAAGATGTGTGTGTTTGTGTGTGTGTGTGTGTAACGGAAGGTGTGAGGATTGATGGGCCGTAAAGGGAAGTAACAGAGCATAGGATAAAAACCAAAGATACAGAAATAAAAGGAAAAGAGGGGAAGAAATGAAACAACAGAAAAGCGAAGGGAAATAGGGGAAGAAAAAAGAAGGGAAGACTAAATATCTAAATAATTAATTAGATGAGAATCTTAAAAGGAGTAAAATTCCTTGTTTTGTGTTTTGGAACTGAACTGATTGTTCCTCAGCGTTCCTTCAAGATGAAATAAAGGTTAAAATGTTTAATCATGTCGTCTAAATGCAGGAATCCTGAGACAGTCTGAGTGACATAAACAAATCAGAGGGAAATCTGAAATTCAATATCAAACATGACAATTTGATGTTAAAATGCCTTAAAAAAAATCTTTAAAGGACCATACCAGCAATCGTGCATGTTTGAGCCTAATATATACAACCTGCATACATGTTACATTACTGACAACAAATTTCCAAACATAAAACCGTCTTTTAGTTTTCCTGTTGTTTTTGCCAAATCACCTAATTAAAAAAAAAAAAAAAAAAAAATCAAACATTCAGATGATACTCACCTTAAAATCCAACATTTCACCTTTCAACACTTAAGCATGATTGTGATTTTAATTTCTCTGTAAAAACTCCTGGGACTACATTTCCTGGTGGAGGCATACATCATCTTCCATGCAGCTCTGTGTTGGATCAGTTAAATAAAGTTACTTTGAAAAAAAACAAAAACCTAATACACTTCATGTTCGCAATGATGGATTACTTATTTCTAGCATATTTCAAGTCTCTATAAGTTGATTTTAATAGCGTACAGGAATGAATTGTAGCCAATGGCAGTGTGGAAGGTAGAAAAAATATTCTAAAATTTACCGCTTAAAGTAGTATATTTTGGGAAATGGTTGTCAGTAACGTAACATGTGTGCCTGTGGATTGTATATATTGGACTCAGACGTGCACAATTGCTGGTATGGTCATTTAAAACACTTTCGACAGGGAATCAAAGGCAAACGCAGACTGTCATTAAAGGACTAACCACCCATTTTGCATGTTTGAGCCTAATATATTCAATTTTCATACATGTTACGTTACTGACAATCATTTCCCAAAGGGTAAAACCGTATTTCAGCTTTCCTGATATTTTGCAAAACCTCTTAATCTTGCAAAATCAAATCTTAAAGTGATACACCCACCTTAAAAATCCATGTTTCTCCTGCTAATAGTTATGTCGCCTTATGAAGTCACGGTCCTTTAAATTTTTCCATAAACACAGGTCTTCTTTTGGGACTATATTCCCCGGTGGAAGCATACATTCACTCCACGCTTTTTATTGTGCTTAAACTTTAAACTAAAACTTAAACTAAAATTACAAAACTTCTAAAAAAAAACCTGAATACACGTCTTGTTGGTGATGATGGATTACCTATCCCAAGAACGTTTCAAGTATCAACAAGTTGATTTTAATAGCAGAATGAACTGAAACCAATGGAGGTCTGGAAGGTAGGAAAAACATTTTTAATTCACTGTTCCAGTAGTATGCTTTGGGAAATGACTGTCAGTATGAAGTTTGACATGTATGAAAATTGAGTATATTAGGTTCAAACATGCAAAATGGGTGGTATGGTCCTTTAAGTAAAACTCAGCCGAGCTTCTCAGAAATGTGGATTGAGTAAAAATGGAGGAGGAATTCATGCTTGTCCTTATGCTGATGGTAACTCAGTAAGTCTCCTTGTACGCCGATTACACCCACTGCAGATTGTCTTTCACCCGCTACTTTCACACATGTATTTCTGCCTAATAACCCCCCATCTGTCTCCGTCTCGTCCCAGACTGCTGCTGCTGCTCTGGGTTTTCCGCTTGCCTGAGACCCTCCAACGTCTGATCCAACCCAGACCTCAAACTCTTTTTTCCCAGAGTTCAACAACTGCAGCTACAGCGGCCAGAAAAAAATACTAAAAATACTCAAATAATTTATGTAACAATTAGTTTTTAATCGTTGTGTCACAGAGGCGTTGATTCAGCTCCATGGTCACTTTTGAGGCTGGAATCTGCATTGGTGTTTTAATGGATTCCATTATGTTGTGCCATGTTTCTAATATTGGTTCCTCCATATAAATCAATAAGGTGGACAAAATATTAGAAACACTCATATATATATATATTTATATACACCCTTATATAGAGTTAGAGCTCATACCTCCACCAAGAAAACAAGATGAGACAAATAGGCCTGATTTTTGTTTAAAAATGTCTTATCTCACAATGTTAAGAAATAATTTTTAAAATTCCTGAATTTGGATCTGCACCAAAATTTAAAGGATGCTTCCATCAATTTCTGGTCAAAATTAGTTCCTAACTTTTTGAGTAATTCTGCAAACAATCAATCAAACACGTTTATGGAGGTAAGAAAGTGAAACGTGTCAGACAAAGTTGCCGCGGCTTCAGTGAAAACTCCCAAAAGAAATCCTTCAAACACAAGAAGTTTTCAAGTCTGGAGTTGGTTGAGCTGTTCTGAAGTCAGCTTGCATGTCTGCTGTCATTTCCTGTTAGTACAAAATGGGACATTATTCTGTTACCTGCCAAAAAATACTGTACTGTCGACACAGCACAAACCTTACAGTTTTGAATTTATGTATTTAATGTTTCTCATAACTGCAAACTGTTCATGGTAAATTTGTATCTTAATTCTGATCCTGCTGGTGAAATGAGGGGAAATGAAGCGGCGTTCCACATTAAATCTGTGTAATTCACTACACTGGCACGTCAATCCAGAGTGTGTTCCCTGAGTGGAAATCAAATCTCTCCACAAAACCTGTCGCTGCCTTCCTCCCTGCCTGCAAAAACTCCCAGCGCTCCTCGTCCCCTGAAGGGTTGCATGCTGGGATGTGGGCCTGTAAACACTGAGCGGCCACTCTCAGCCATGAAAGTGGAGAGGCGGCATCCAGTGTAAACTGACGGAGACATTTGCGAAAGCTAATAAAGATAAGAGCTGACAGAGAAACAGCCCCGGTGCCTTTTTTACAGCGTGGCTTGGGCCTTTTCACTTACCCTGTTTAAGTGAGAGCCACTCTGTTTCTATCTGTGTCACTCTGGACATCCAATCTGGAAAACTACCCATGCCACATATCCAGACGCTCTCTGATGCATGTCAGCACAGTAAGAAAAGAAAAAAAAAACTGCCCTTCCAAAGCTCTATAAGGCTTCAGAACACTAAAGTGAATGTATTCCTGCAGATTAGGGTTCATACCTCCACCAAAGCCGAACAAGGCTGGACCAAATATGCCTGGTTTTAGTCATAAACTGGCCAAAAACATAATATTTTTTGGACTCCATCTTTTAATTATTAAAGGTAAACGTCAAAACAGAATCAGCATCATCTAAGCTACACATGTTGCATATTTCTGCCCAATTTGATAGTGTGCAGCAATTCCATTAATGTGGAACCTGTTCAAACAGGAATGTTACTCCATCAGAATCAGAATCAGAATCAGCTTTATTGTCAAGCCATCCATATATAAGTACACAGGTGGGATGAAATGCTGTTTCTCCAGGACCTCCTGGTGCTACATTTACCATAGTGCACATAAACAAGAAGTGCAGTAACAAGACAAAGAGCAGAGACAGAATAGTGCAAAGAAGACATTTACTGTACTAAGAGTAAACTCTGTGCAAAGAGTTTGCAATTCCATAAAGTAGGGATGTGCATTTTGGCATGTGCAGAGAGTTTAAGGATCAGGTGCAGATAAAGTGCAGATAGACAGAGAATAGGATCCAGATCCTTATCCAGATCCAGACCAAACCATAGTCTATAGATAGATTCACAGTCTATCATGAGATGAATATGCCTGATTTTTAAAACTGAGATTGGTGTATTACATTTGAGGAGACTGACAGGAATACTGCAAAATATCTTATCTCACAATGTTAAAGGACCATACCAGCGATCGTGCATGTTTGAGCCCAATGAACCCATGCAACCCACATACATGTTACGTTACTGACAAACAATCTCCAAAACTTAAAACCATATTTTACTTTTTCCCTGTTATTTTTTCAAACTCCATAATCTTTCAAAATCAGATGTTCAGGTGATATACTCACCTTAAAACTCAATGTTTCGCCTTCTCACACTTATGCACAATTGTAGAAGACGGCCATTTTAATTTCTCAGTAAAAGCCGTCTTCTGGCAGAGAAATACGTCGTCTTCTGTGTTGGATCGGTTAATAAAGTAACTTAAGTAATAAAATAAAATAAAATAAAATAAAAGTAACTAATAGAAATGTTCACTGTGATGAATTATGTAACTCAAGCATGTTTGATTTTAATAGAAACTGGAATGAACCAAAACCAATGGCAGTCCGGAAGGTATGAAAAACAATCTAAAAATTACCACTAAAGTAGTATATTTCGGGGAAATGGTTGTCAGTAATGTAAGGTGTAATTTCGATATATGCCTGCTTTGACGATAAAGTGTCTTATGTCTTATATGGATTGCGTATATTGGACTCAAACATGCACGATCGCCGGTATGATCCTTTAAGGAATCCTTTAGGGAATTATTTTAAGGAATTATTTTAAGAATTCTTCGGTTTGCACTTGGATCCAGATCTAAAATGTAATAGGCTCTTCTCTAGCTGACCATCGAAGTTCCTAAGAATTAGCTCATAATCCTGAGAACAAACACACGATCGCGCCAACAGATGCAGTGAGAACATAACTTCATCAGTGGAGGAAAAAAATGAGTTTCTGAATTTTGCGTGTCGATGGTACGAAAGTTTTAGTATTTATGCTTCCAATAAATTTAAAATCTCCCTGTAAATCACTGATAAGCAAAGTCAACAGTGATGAAATCATGAAGTATAACAGCGATAGTTATAATTCAGTGAAAGTCCGGAAAAACAGAGAAGACGAATCTGATCATTTCAAAGCATAAAAACATTTGACCGCATGTTTAATGCTGCTGACGTTTCCCATGTGGCTGGTGACAGCTGTGGCTGCTGTCAGCATGCATCATATTCAGCGCCGACCACGATTCAGAGGCCGCTGACAGAACGACGACGCGAAGCAGCCTGAAATACGCTCAGAAAAACATATAAGTTGTGCGTGAGTGTGGAAGATATGAGCCATGTTATGGAGACAGCTGCAATAAATTTCAATCTGCCGCCATTTTGTGTCTGCAGCTCTGATGCATGGAGGCCTGCAGGAGCTCCCAGAACCAACGCAACAGGCTTTTCTGCCACTACAACAAACAATATGATGTAGAAATACATAACAAAACTCCAACAATCCAATCACCTGACACTATTTCATTGATGCAACCACACCACGGCCTGCATGACACCATGAATCCACACAAATCCACACAAACACACCAAAACTCACCATCAGTCTGACATTTATCCTCACAAATTATTCTCAAAACTGTTGACAACTGTAGACTCCAGAGCAGCTTATGTAATATATATATATACACACACATGTACACACACATGTACACACACACACACACGTACATACATACATAAGTGCACACAGTGTCTTATCAAGGATGCTTTCAGGAAATGTAACAAAGTATATGAAACCTCATCCTTCATGTTATATTTTACAAATTATGATTATGATTGTTATTAATAAATGTATCTAATTAAATGTATTATTACATTTACAAATATTTAAGTCCATATATGTCAAAGTTAAAACCTGCACTTCCACCTAACGGAAAATATATAGGCCAATATTTACACAATAAAATATATATAATCCTGGTTGTTTTAATGATTTGGGGTTGTTATTATTATTATTATTATTATTATTATTATTAATATCAATATTAAATTTATTGTTACTATTGCTCTTGTTGATATAAGTAGGCCATTGTTTTTGACTATTTAGTAACACCTGATTTCACATTAAAAATAAAAAGATAAAAAGCTTTAAATAAAAAAAAAGGAAATAATTAATTGTAAATTATTGCTGGTTTATTCAGCCTATGGCGTCACAGAAACATGCAGATTAAAGTTTAGAAAGTGATTCTGTATTCAAGCTGTTTTGTGATTTTCCAGCAGTTAGATGAACTCTGACAGCATCTCTCATAACCTACAAACTCTTTACAACTCCGCAGATAATCAGCCGATAATCAGCCGATAATCGATGACATTACAGTAATCGGCGCACAGTCGGCCTTTACTGTACCTCATGCAGTCAGATATCATCTGCTTAAATCCATCCCAGCCTCCGTGCTCAGCGTCAGCCAGCGGGGTGTTTCCCCTCTCAGGGGAGATCCTGCACGTGTTAAAAGCCCGTTTCTAACCGGGAGTCTGGCGGCGGCGGCGGCTCTCTGGTGTGAAAGTGTCGGACGGTTCGGCCGTCAGCTACGCTCTGCGCCTGTGCAGCAACGCTGTGAGCTCACAGGGGAACTCAGAGCGGTGTTTTCTTGGAATCACACACACGCGCGCGCGCGCGCACACGCACACACAGAGTTGCTCAACCCCACGTTGTGTGAGAGCGGGGGG
>VXCM01005191.1:36252-56532 GCA_014773175.1 Lucifuga dentata
GGGGGGGGGAAGAGAGATAGAGAGAGATGTCCCCCTCCTCCTCTCACCGGCATAACCTCAAAACTGCTGCGGGCGAGAAGTGGCTCCCAGGCGGACTGAGCATCCTCTGAGCCCCGGTAGCTCCTCAACAAGTCTCTCTCTCTCTCTCTCTCTCTCTCACACACACACACACACACACACACATACGCACAAGGGCAAGTGCTTAATGTCGAGGCGGATAACGGAAAGGACCTTCCTACACACACAAACACACACACACGGGTGCGCGCGCACACGTGTACACACACACCGCTACATCTCCAGATCGCTGCTGAAATCATTTCGCTCACTCACACGCTTTCACTTTAATATTTACATGAAAATATATAAGAAAATGCACGATGCAAGCATCAAAAATCACAAAGCAATGACGTCATCAAGTTCATAAAAGGATATCCTGCACCGCTGGGATTCATTTGCCTCAGAAAATGGTCATTACTGTCCAGCAGTAATCTGCATACCTCAGAAATAATCAGCTACTTCAGAAATCATCCATAACTGAAGAAATTATGAGAATAATGGAGTAATTTAACTTGAAAAACCACCAAAAGGTTCTCCAGCGTCAGAAAATGGTTCTAACTGCGAGACCCTAAAACAAATCATATATGAAAGATGTCACACACAACTTAATGTCTTTATAATTCTTATTTATCAGGCTTTAAATAATCATAAGAATGCATCAAACCATTTAGATCCAATGTAACTTTTCACTGTGATTATACAGGGTTATTTGAATTAATGTGACTCTGTAAAGACCTTTAACTCCCCCCCCCACACACACACACACACACACTTTCTCTTACCTTTTTCTTTTTTATTTAATCGCTAATAAAAGACGTTTTTGAGAATTTTACCGGTATCGGTTTCTATATTGGATCATCTGATTTATGAAAATAAAAAGCCAGTTGAATTGGTGTTTTGTTAAAGTTCCAAAAGAAATCTTGACTGCTGTAGTTATTTGGATCATTTCATATGTTTCTACAAACACATAAATGATCTCTCATAAATTCATTCTCTGCAGGCCTTTTGCGGTAATAATCCGCCTCCAGCCGTCAGTCAGTCACGGAGGCCGTGGCGTGTTTAGGTGGAATATATATTGGTTTATGTTGATGTGGTTTCGCGGTAAATGAAGCATAAGCGTGTGTAAATCAGGTGCCAGAGTGACTCGTGGGTGTGGGTGACGTGCGCGGACACCGTTCGTCAGTTCTCGGTCTGTTTGCGGTTCTGCTCCGCCGTTGCTGCTGAAAGACAGAGTCAACGACAAAACCCGAAACTGTAAATCCTGCAGCTGCTGTTCAGACCGAAACACCGGCTGACTGATTCTCTCTCCTACTCAAACTATGCCTCATTTAAAAAAAAAACATAATTGTTATTTATTATGACGGAATGGCTGAAAGATTATCGGTAGATTCGTGTTTTAGATTTTCTTGTAGAGTTTTAAAGTTTGGAAGAGAAGACAAAGTATTCTGTTAAAAGTTTTAGAGTTTATGTAATAGTTGAACTGGATATGTTTATGTACTAGGTGAACTTTTTGGATATATTTTAGACCTTTTCTTTTGTTTTACCACTGCAACAATGTATTTGGTGTCTTATGTCTATATGCGCACTTTGTGCGCATGACACAAAAATCAATCAATATTATTTTCATCGTTTTTAATTTGATTTGTAGGGTTATGTAAACAAGTTTGCAGCTGCAAAATGATGCCTGAGGATTGTTTGATGTCTGTCCCACATTATTTTTATTTTTTTAATTAATTATTATGTGGGTTTATGACTGTAAACGTCATTATTCCGTCAGGCCGTTATCCTGCGCATAATTATGCACATCTGCTTAGCGCCTGATCTCATTTCTAGCCGACAGAGTCAGCACGTTTTACTGTATTTTAGACGTAATTACTGGATATTAACAACGTGTCAGGTCATCAGAGGTGAACAGTAACTAAGAATATTTTCTCAAGTACTGCATGTGTTTGAGTATAAATTTCAGGTTGGGGTACTTTACTTGAATAGACTTTTTCTCATGTGCTGCAGAGGGAAATATTGTACTCTGATATAGTTACTAGTAACTTTGCATGTATACTTAATCACCTCATCAAATATGGCAGTGATGCTTATACATTAATCATCAAAACTTGTTACTTGTTACTTTTACTTATCTAAATGATCTGAATACTTCTTCCACCCCTGTAAATTGATTCTAAACATGGATTGTAAATGTGTATGTATGTTCCATACAGCCTAAAGGTGTAAAGATGAAGTCAAAGTCTGCAATATTTAAGGATCCGACTTTTACCCCAAACAGTCCAAAACACAGTTTGCAAGCGTACCTAAAAAAATTTAATCTTTATAGACTTACAGAAAAACTACCTGCAGCAGAAATGCACCAAAAGCCAAAAACAAGTCACAGAATAAGTAAAATCCCTCATGGATGAAATCCTCAAACTGCAGAGTGGAGCTCAGTCTGGGAATAAAACAGGGAGTGAGGACTCGTACTCAGAAGAATACATGCACTAAGCAACTACAAGCCTGTTTCTGCACTTTGTTTTCCTCTTACTTGGTGGTTTGCACTTGATGGCTTTGCTATTTGTTGCAAAAGAGATTATAATCTCTCAGTAAGAATAACCTGGATAAATAAAGGTTGATGAAAATGATGACATCATTAATTCCCAGTGTTCCCTCTCTGTTGATTTTCACTTTCTACACACCTACTGGTCTTAAAGGAATATTTTAAAGGTATTTTTGAAGACATGGCTGCACATTGCGTTGCTGTAAGTGACTGAAACACTTTGAGTTTTGGCTCTGTGGCTGTTCTTACCTCTCGCTTGCTCCCGGCTCCCTGACCTCTGCTGTCCGTCTCTCAGGTCTCCTGTATTGGAGGGGAATGTGAATCGTGGCCGCAGCCCTGTAGCACCTCCACGCTATCTGCCGCAATCAAATGATTTTTTAATGGCAGCAGAATTGAGCTGAGGGTCTGGAAGGGAACCAAAACTCCACAAACACACACACACACACACACACTGTCATCACGTGGTTTCAGCAGGAGGAGGTNACTCCACAAACACACACACACACACACACACTGTCATCACGTGGTTTCAGCAGGAGGAGGTTTAAGTTGCTGTCACGTTGACAGCTGGATTTCCACTTAGTCATCAGTATAAGCGAAGCCACCAGCATCAGTAAAAAAGCTTGTTTTTGCTATCGTTTTACTTTAAAATGCCATATTTTACACCCTATACACGTCCCTTTTTTTTTTTTCAGTTATTTTGATTGAATTTCATACCTCCCATCATGGGGCTTTACTTACATTCTCCTATCAAACAAGGATTAAAGGACCATTCTTTAATTGGCCTTTTTGCCACGTTTGAGCCTATATTTAATTTCATACATGTCAATGTATGAACAAAGGATAAAACTGTATTTCAGCTTTCCTGATATTCTGCAAAATCTCTTAATCTTTCAAAATCAAATATTCAAGTGATACACCCACCTTAAAAATCCATGTTTCTCCTGTTAATAGTTACACAGACTTATGAAGTCATGGTCCGTTAAATTTTTCCATAAACGCAGGTCTTCTTTTGGGACTATATTCCCCTGTGGAGGCATACATTCACTCCACACTTTTTATTGCGCTTAAACGCTAAAATTGCATAACTTCTAAAAAAAAAACAACAACCCTGAATTCATGTCTTGTTGGTGATGATGGATTACCTATCCCAAGAACATTTCAAGTATCAACAAGTTGATTTTAATAGCAGAATGAACTGAAACCAATGGAGGTCTGGAAGGTAGGAAAAACATTTTGAATTCACCGTTCCAGTAGTATGCTTTGAGAAATGATTGTCAGGAACATTACGTGTATGAAAATTGAATATATTAGGCTCAAACATGCAAAATAACTGGTATGGTCCTTTAAGTTCCATTATATCCAAATAAGTTAGAATTGTCTCCAATTTACTCAAACATGCACAAACAAAACACCCAATCCACAAACTTATCATTTCACACTCGCCTCCCCACACACTTCACTTCATCTTATCACCCACATCTCTCCCGTCATCCACACCTCTTCTATCCCCATTCAACACACACTCTCTACCAAACATACACACACTCTAGGTTCTCTGTGCTTTAGCCATCTACAACGCAGTTCTCTTACACGTTGTCTTTCCACACTTCACCGAATGGCCATTTTTTTTTTTTTTTTTNTTTTTTTTTTTTTTTTTGGTTGTTATCTTTGTTCTCAGACGTTGCTTTTTCTATAGTCAAACAATATTTCATCAGTTCTTCCCATGCCTTTATGGTGGGGACTTCTGCCTTTTTCCAATATTTAAAGATACATTTTTTTTTTAAAGATAAGTAAAGAAAAAATTACTCGCTACCCCACAGGGTATCGTATATGATCTGTGTTCTGAAATACACAAAGCATGGGTGTAAATAACATTTTTGAAGTAGCCATCATCAGTACAAAAGTTTGTTTTTGCTATTGTTTTACTGTGAAATACCATATTTTACACATATTTTCATATAACATCCGTCTCTTAGTTTCTACTAAGATTTATCATTACAAGTCCAAAGATTTGCCCAAAAAAGGCAAAGCAGGTTAAGTCAGTTTGCTACGGTCCCCCACTTCTCTAAATTAATGTTTTTAACCAATATGTTTATATTTGTGAGTTATGACATCTCGTTTGTGTTGGAAATCATGTTGTAACTGCTATGTAGGCGTGTTGCTATATTTTCTTCTTCAATTGTCAAGATAAACATAATGTATACCACAAATGTGTTGATTGTAGTGTTTTCTTCGCAATTTTATCACAAAACAAACACTTTCACTTTTCAATGACTCTAGTAGAGGCCAATGATATTAACATTAATCATATATGTTATCTGAATAAGTTATAGAGCATATATTAAGTTTTGTTCGACCAAGTGAACAAAAAAGAATGCAATTCTACACTTTTCACACAATTAGTTATTTCACCAAAACTGCAGCTTTGAGAATCTGTTTCTATTAAGACAAAGTTGTCCACTTTTCTGTGTAATTTAGCTAAAGAAAAACATATGTAATTTTAGCCGTAAAGTAAAAAGCTACAGAGGAGTTTTTTTTAACCCAGTTCAGTCTGATAACAGTCACATCACTTTTTGTGTATTATCTAACATTCAATTGAACGTATGTATTGAATAAGAACAAACACAAAGAAAGTTGTCTGAGCTCTGACGATGTGCTTTTCAAGTAAAGACTAAAAAAGAAAGAGAAATTATAAATATAATATCACAGAAATAATTGTGAGCTGAGATGATTACTTGTTAGGGACTATAAAGACTGAAGATTATGAACTAAAGAAGAACTAAACCAGACTTTATAATGAATTATATAATATATATTATGCAATACACGTGATATTATGCAAAACAAAACAAAACAAAACAAAACAGGCAAATCAGCAGATAATAGTAGGTAAACTAATAAGTGGTACATTATGCCAAGATAGCAGTAAAACTAAATATTAGCTATTATACAATAATACATGGTGGTTATTCATGACTATATTATATATGCACAGGTGGCTGGAATGTCAAAATATGTCAAAATATAAATGCTTTCCCTGAATATTTACACTAAATAACTTTGTTTCATCATTCAGCTTTCCTGTGTTTGGTTCAGAAAGACTGAGTTTATATTTGGTCATTGTCCTCTTTAAGCTGCTGGGCTGAAGCTTTCTTAGAGTGTGTGAATCTACATTTTGTCTCCAGCATGACTTCAATGAACGAGTGAACGAATGTAATCACACACACTAACTTGTGTCCGTTTTGTCTTCCATCACATTCTTCTCCCGGTCAGTTAAAAGTCTGATTATTCTACAATTAAGGCAGTAAATCCATTTTCTTCCAAAACAGCAGAATCTGAATGAAATCAGCATAAATCAGTGTTAGCATACACACCGATAACAAACCTCAATTATGAGGCTGTAAATTGATGTAACTGTGTAAAGATCCATCGACGATCAAGGCTTTTCTTTCTTCTCCGATTAAACAAAAACTCACGTAGCTACATTCAGCAAATGACAGAATCCTACTAAAAGCATCCAGAACAGGTTTTCCTCCACATTAATAGCATAGTGTGTATGTTGTAGTGTGTGAACATAGTGTGTATGTTCTTTACAGCTCAAAAGTTTAGCATCACTCGTCATTTCAGTAGTTGTTGCTATTTTATTTAATAATAGTGTGGTTTTTTTTAAAATTATACAGTATGAAACAAACACCCAAATGTATTTTAAGATGTTTTATGTAGTATTTCAAACATTTGGGGAAAAAAAAGTTTTTAAATGATAAATAACAGTATTTTACTGATTTCTCATCAAAGTTTCCACTGTGAGATTTAATCTCTGCTTTGTAAATATTCAGCATCAGTTTGTAGAGCATCAGGGAATAATCTAGAATTTCCTAATAATCTCTGGAACCACATACAGCTTCTTTACGTGAATCTGGAATCATCTACAACTCAATTCTGGACAATTGTAAAATGTCTTAATTTTTTACAGCTCCTTGCAAATTATTTTAAACCTGTAGGTGGATAATACTAACAGACATATAGAATCATTTTATACATACNCTTGCAAATTATTTTAAACCTGTAGGTGGATAATACTAACAGACATATAGAATCATTTTATACATACATACATATGAAGCAAGACTGGAAACATGGATTCTATGTGAAAGTCACTAGCGACTCCACATTTTAGAGTGGCAGCGTACTGTGGTTTAGTGTGTGTATTAGCAGTGTGTTACAGGAAGCTTTGCGTGGTTTTTATTTAAGGTCTCAGAGGGAAAGCCGCTTTGATCTGAAGTGTATTTGTATTTGAAGTATTGCTGCAGGAGCAGCAGCACCTGAGTGGGAGATTTACAGCAATGGGACTCTGAGCGAAACAGTTTCTCACGTCATTGGCTGGGGTGGGTGGGTNGAGTGGGTGAGTGGGTGTAGGGGGTTCTGCCTAATGCACGCTGCCACATTTCTCTTTCTGAGCCTTCCGCTTTCCTGTCATCAAAATGGCGGATCATACCCTGAGGTTTTGTTCTTAGTAGCTGGATAAGACGTCAGCCCTCCGCCTCCTCCTCGCCCTCCATGCTGCTTTATTTCTACTGTCTGATTGGTCATTTTCACTCCTCCTGGCCCATGTTGAGCCTTTAGCGGCCACAGATGAGCTGCAGATTTCAGTCTCAGCTCTCCTCCTCAGGTCTGAGCAGATTATTATTCCTATCTGACCTCCAGCACGTTGCAGGCATCCACCAGGCGAACCATGTTAGTGGACAAACTGATCATACCAAACATTCTCCATGTAGCTTAAAGATGGAATTTGACGCTTAGCGATCACCCTGGAATCTATTTTCCTGTCTGTGTGCGTGAGTGACATTTAACAGCCTACATCTCGTTGATGTTCCTTCTTTAATTAATCTTGATGAGATACTTCTCAATGATTGGTACACAAACCTTTAACGCTTTGCTTTCAAAGCATTAACGGTCTCTGTTAAAGGCTCACTGAGCAATAAAACAATCTGGAAAAGTTGCAAAGCGGTATCTTGCATTTATAGAAAACTGTTTCCTTTTGTCTGATTGATAAGCTGATGACTTTAGCATTAAAATTGCCATATGAACAGCCAAAGTAATCACAGGATTGTGTTGTTCATAGATGCAGAATCAGTTTATGACAGACGTACAGCAGGCAAGGAGAGAGGCACAGAATATTACACCAATTCTAAATCAAAGGAGCATTTCATTGAGTAAGTCAGGCTATATTAGCATAGGTTTGTTACTTGGAGTACTTCAAAGTCTATTTACACCAATTTCAATCTGATTATGGTGTTTACGTGACATTTTAAAAAACAACTTATTGCCTTAATTAAATTATACTTAGAGTCTTAAGGGACCATACCAATCATTTTGCATATTTGAGTCTAAGATATTCAATAACGTTGCTGACAATCATTTCCCAAAGCATACTACTGGAATGGTGAATTAAAAATGTTTTTCCTACCTTCCAGACCTCCATTGGTTTCAGTTCATTCTGCTATTAAAATCAACTTGTTGATACTGTAAACGTTCTTGGGATAGGTAATCCATCATCACCAACAAGACGTGTATTCAGGTTTTTTTAGAAGTTATGTAATTTTAGTGTTTAAGCTCAATAAAAAGCGTGGAGTGAATGTATGCCTCCACCGGGGAATATAGTCCCAAAAGAAGACCTGCGTTTATGGAAAAATTTAAAGGACCGTGACTTCATAAGGCTGTGTAACTATTAGCAGGAGAAACATGGATTTTTAAGGTGGGTGTATCACTTGAATATTTGATTTTGAAAGATTAAGAGATTTTGCTAAATATCAGTAAAGCTGAAATACGGTTTTATCCTTTAGAAATGATTGTCAGTAACATTACATGTATGAAAACTGAATATATTAGGCTCAAACATGCAAAATAGATGGTATGGTCCTTTAATTAAATTTAACATGCATGAGGAAAAAGCTTTTTTGTAGCCATGCAGTTAAGAAATAAATGAAGCTAACAGGTGATTTCTGAGGTGGGACCAAGTCATTGTTTCTCCAGTCTTTGAACATTAAGTTCTAAGTCAAGTCACAAGTCCTTAACTTAAAGCTTCGAGTCTTAAACAAGTCAGAATGCACCATAAACCAAATGTAATTCTTTAATTTTTCATCTTTTTGATATGGGGTTTTAGATCTTTCTGAGTGAAGTGATGTCATAAGTCAGTGGGAGTCTTTGATTATGTCAAGTCGAATCAAGTCAGCAAATTTGTGGCTCAAGTCCGCGCTGAGTCCAACTTTTGAGAAGCGATTCATTTCATCTGCAAGAGGTCACGACTTTTAGAAAGCGGGATGGTTAAGATCTCTGATTTGTCTCTATCTGTCTCCTCTCTGAGCTTTATGTGTTGTTTTGAATTATGTCTGAAGGAAAGTCTTGTTTGTACGGGAGGTAAAAGCTGTGTGGTCAGATCAGATGGAGCCTTAAATCCTCTGTGGTCAATTAACAGAAGAGCTCAGGTTTCTGTTTCTGCAGAGACTTGGAAATTTAGCCACAAACGCTGGTTTGACACGTTAGGAAGCCGGCTTTCCATCTTAAATTTAACAGTCTAAACCTCAAAGAGAAGCTACATGAAAATGATGGCGTTGCTACTAACCAGCAGATGTCAATCCGTTACGAAGAATTCATCTTATTTTTAACTTTCTGTTTTTCATTCTCCTAAAAGCAAATATTTGTCAAATATAGTTGCAAAACAGAACTGAGGACTAAACTGACTGAAAATTTCTTGACTAATGAAGGAAATGATTTATTCTCAGTGTTAGCTCCACACACACACACACACACACACACACACACACACGATGCAAACCAGCGTGAGCATGGACTGAAGAGCCGTTAACCTCAAGCAGAGAGAGAAAACACGGAGGCTACGACCTGCTGCGCTCCATCACACGAGGGAGAAGTAACTCAGACGGAGTCCACGTCCTCCCACTTTCCATCACGTCCACAGACACTTTCACACTGAAGGATTTCAAACACTCACAACATCCTTTCATTTTCCTGCTACTGCTGCAAACACACAAATCTTTATGTCTCTCGTTCGCTTTGTGGCAAAAATGAGTCCTGGATTTCTCTAAATGTGACTTATCCTAACATTTATCAGGTAACATGTTTATTTACAGAGAATTTTTTTAGACCTGTGTGTGTGTGTGTGTGTGTGTGTGTGTGTGTCTAGCTGTAGACTTTGTAGTTGATCTGGAAAAGATGGATTGAACTAAAGTTGCAATTAATGGTCCAGAAAATGAAAAATGTGTATTTGCTTTGCTATGATGTGTGTGTGTGTGTGTGTGTGTGTGTGTGTGTGTGAACTGTATTCACACTGAAACTTCTGCACAGTATCACACTAAATTAACATATACTGCAGCCATTAACTCTGAAAACCCACCATGGTTTTATCATATTCCACATTATATTTCCACACAGATAGCAGTAATAAATTTTATGTATTGATACTTAATTTGAATTTTGAGCTTTACTTGCATATTTTAACGTTAAAGGAACATACCAGCCATTTTGCATGTTTGAGCCTAATATATTCAATTTTCATACATGTTACATTACTGACAATCATTTACCAAAGGATAAAACTGTATTTCAGCTTTCCTGATATTTTACAAAATCTCTTAATCTTTCAAAATCAAATATTCAAGTGATACACCCACCTTAAAAATCCATGTTTCTCCTGCTAATAGTTACACAGCCTTATGAAGTCACGGTCCTTTAAATTTTTCCATAAATGCAGGTCTTCTTTTGGGACTATATTCCCCTGTGGAGGCATACATTCACTCAGTGCTTTTTATTGCGCTTAAATGCTAAAATTATGTAACTTCTAAAAAAACCTGAATACACGTCTTGTTGGTGATGATGGATTACCTATCCCAAGAACGTTTCAAGTATCAACAAGTTGATTTTAATAGTGTACCAGAATGAAATTAAACCAATGGAGGTCTGGAAGGTAGGAAAAACGTTTTTAATTCACTGTTCCAGTAGTATGCTTTGGGAAATGATTGTCAGTANTGGAAGGTAGGAAAAACGTTTTTAATTCACTGTTCCAGTAGTATGCTTTGGGAAATGATTGTCAGTAATGTAACATGTATGAATTAGGCTCAAACATATAACATCAAACATATAACATCAAATATTAGGCTCAAACATGCAAAATGGATGATATGGTCCTTTAATACTTGTACTTCACTAGATTTCAGAGGGAACTTTTTATTCCATATTTATCTGAGGACTGCTGTTACCGGTTAAAATATTTCACAGACGAGGATTTCACATACG
Source organism: Lucifuga dentata (assembly GCA_014773175.1). Lineage (NCBI taxonomy): Eukaryota > Metazoa > Chordata > Actinopteri > Ophidiiformes > Bythitidae > Lucifuga > Lucifuga dentata. The sequence goes on from VXCM01005191.1 coordinate 47,171, forward strand.
ACATCATCTCCAACATTTCATCACTCCTTCCTGTTGACATTATCTACATATATGTATCCCCAACATTTCATCCAAATCTTTCCATAACTTTTTGAGATATTCTGTTAACAAACCAGCAGACAGAAAGCCTCCTTGGTGGAGCTAAAAGTCAGCATAAATATCTCTTGATAATCTATCTATGGATAAGAAACTGATCTGGCTACATTATCCGCTTTGACATACGGTGCTTTTTTTGGATTTTCTGTACAGCAACAAATAACAGAAACATGCAACAACCATTAACGTGTAGCTGATATTATGCTGATTCAGCAGCAGGCAAAAAGCTTTTTATGCATCTGTAATCGTTACAGAGGTAAATCCATAAAAATACGATCTTTATCACGGATGGTCTTTCTCTTTATGCCAGGATATTAGTACAGCAGCACACATTTTGTCTGGGCTCGTTTGGTCTTGCAGGAGGTGCAAGCTACAGGTACAGGACAGAGTTTCACCTAATGTGGAAAAAAAAAAAAAAAATNAAAAAAAAAAAAAAAATCCCTGGCAGGGCAGGCCCTAGGCTTTCTGGGGCCCTAGGAAAATTTTTTTGTCATCTTATATCACACTATTAGTGAGTTAGCTGTGCACACTGAGCTCTGTCTATATACTGATGCTTTCCACTTTCATCAGGTAAGATATAGCTCACAAAGTTAGCACATAAATTTAGTTTTATCTCTGCAACTCTTGAACTTATTTACTGCTAAGGAGATTTCACTGTAGTTTCATTCTTGATGTGGAGGCCCCCTAGTGGCGGCGGGGCCCTAGGCAACCGCCTAGTTCGCCTGTGCCACTGCCGGCCCTGCTTTCATCAACATGATCCACAACGTTTCCTGAAACGTGATGGAAATGTGCCTTTTATTGTTTGGATATGTGTCCATTTCCTGTTCAACGATGAACCCGAGTTGACTCTAAATACATGAGTTGTGTATTGCTGCATGTAACGGACTAAACATCATATACTGTATGCTACATATACAAATATGCTATGTGCTACATGCTACACATGCAGTAATTATGAGCTCTGCAGACAGACAGGAAGCTGTAACGTACATAGCGCTTTCCACTTGAGTTTTATCCACGCCACCAGCTGAGAAGACGAATGGGAATAAATGTCAGAAGAATTTCTTTCTTGCCAGAATGTATCCAAAAACAAACAAAAAGTTCCTTAAAAAAAAAAGACAATATTGTAACTGATATTTTTGTTGTGGGTGTGCTATTTTTGGTATGTGTGTTTGTATGTTTCATGTTGAAAAAAAAAAGAAAAAAATTATATATATTATTATTATATATTATATATATTATATATATACATATTAAATTTTATATATTATATATAATATATATTATTATATACATACACACACACACACATGTATATACTTGAGTATAAGCCGATCTCGTGTATAAGCTGACCCCCTGATGTTGTTCCATCAATTTATTTAACAAATTACTTGTTTTTCTGGGTATTGTCATAGTATTCCTGTGATTTCCTGAAAATAATCCACATACTGGTAAACATGATATTTATTTCAGCAGCTGATTACTGTAACTGACCAATCACAGCAGAGCTTACTGGCCACTGCAAAATGTGCTGATAAGATGTTTAGTCAGGAAATATCTCATTCTAAGGTATGATTTAAACTCAGTGGCGGGCTGTGTATTTTACACCTAGGCCTTCAGTACGATCCTCCCGCAATTAAACCACCTTCTAATAACCTCAGCATGACACTAGGACTATATGCTGCTGTTATTAGACATAATCAGCCCATATTCACAGTGACAGTAACCTTTATCAACTGGAATAATGTGATTTAACACGAGGATCAACACCTATGTCAGTTACAACACACTAACTGCAGAGACATGAATAGGATGTAGCATTATTACGCATTATGACAGGATGCTGAATCACATATAAACATGGCATAGCCTAAATCAGTGTCATTACCAAAGAAACAAGAACAAACTCACAACAACCATCACATTTACTCATACGACCAGCAAGTAAGCAAAAATGCTGTAAAACACAAATAACACAATCAGATTCAACAGGCTTCTCCACAGATTCCAGCCACATAAAAATCCATCAGACTTACCAAAGCTGCTCATCATCTGAAGACAAAGTCCATCCTCCTTTCTGTCTTTAGAAAGAGTTTAACCACACGGCTGTACATTATCGGTGCGTTTCAGTTCCAAAATGTGAAAAAAAGCGTTGTCAGTTAATCCATTTCTTCTCCTCCTTCAGCCATTGTGCGTTAAAAAACAACAGGACTAAGTAAAAATCTAAACAAAAAATCTAAAGCACTATGTCTAAAAATCTAAACGTCAAGAAAGAAAGTTTAAATAAATCTTACATAATGCTAAGTTACATGCTAGCTAGGTTTACTTGAGTTAGCTAAGCTAACCCGCTGTCTTCTTCTTCTGATGAATTTCTGGCAGACTGTTTAGCTGTTAGCATAATGCTATACTCTGATGATGTAGGCCAAGGCCAGCTAGAAGGCCCTGACGTGTAAAAGAATACGCCCAACATGGCAAACTCGAAATCTGATTGGTTAAAGAATATGACAATCAACAACATCGTCCCATTTGCTTGAATAGCAGAGGGGATTCACTGGAGATTCTGAAGGCCTCAGGCTAGATTTTTTTAACCTGGAGACAGCACAGGTAGAAAATCTGATTGGATAAAAGTTCTAATTTATATGAGCTGGACTGGAAGCAGCGAAACTGAGGGAGAGAGTAGTGATGAAATGACGTTAATAATAGACTAATGAGAATGAACTTTGTAAAATACATATAGCATTAATTAAAATATATATTAAATTATAAAAAATATAATTTTCTGATTCTGACAATCTCTAGGCCAGCAGAAAAGGCCTTGCTGGCCCTGACGGCCCACCACTATTTAAATTAGTTTCCAGGGTAGTGGTAATGGGTAATATTTCCACCTCTGGAAATTTCCTTCTGTGGGATCAAATCTGAATTTCTCATGTATAAGCCGACCACTGATTTGCATTGTGAAATTTGGTAATAAAAACTCAGCTTATACTTGAGTATACAGTAAATGTAACATGACTATTTCCTAAGTGTAATCTACTTCGGTAATGTGAATGACTGACAGCTACATTTGTTAAATTGAAGGGTGTCCTAGAAAAAAAAAACTGTGCAATATTCCTATTGTAAAAGCCAAACAATAACTTCAACCAAGAAAAGACAAGGTAGGAAACATATTATATAGAAACATATTTTTATGGTGGACATTTTTGTGTTACCAATAGCATTGTAATGGTTTTGTTCCATTTATTTGTGCTAGTTAGCCTGTGCTAGTTAGCCCATCAGAGACCCTGGCACATGCAGGCCTAAATGGAATGCAGCCTTAATTAATGTTATTTGTTGCACAGCATTTTTCCTGAAAAAATGTCATTGTATACTTTCTATGCAAATGTGTTTTTCCTCTTCATCTTTACACAAATGCAGCTAAACTTGGTTCTTAGAATATGAAAACTACATTTTAGCTGTCTTTATTTGGCTTGGGAAATATCATACAATACCTACAGTATATGCATCTAGTTAGTGGGATGTTTACAAATTAAGATATTTCAATTTGGATACCTGGCCAATTTGTTAATTATGACAATAAAATCTGTAATTGATGGATTTCCATATCAACCATAACAGTTTTTAACTATATTTATGCATGAGCAAGTGCATCAGAAATTCTGGCACAGTACCACATGTGTGAAAGATTCAACTGTCGCATTCTTAATTAATAATTTTAAAAAAAGTTACGAGAAAGCATGGATCAAGATGAAATTAACAGAGCTCTTTCAGTATAAAACTCCATCCATCCACCTTTTATAAAATGGTATTACAGCTTTTGTTGTAAATATTTGTGTGCTTTTTTTTTTTTTTTTTTTTTTTTTTTAATACTCCTGTTTTATATGTGTATTTTATGTTGTATGTCTTTCTTTTTTATGGACCCGAGTCTGAAATAAAACTTCTACTACTACTACTACTACTACTACTACTACTACTACTATGAAGCAAAGCAGCTCCTGTTTATCTCTTTTTTTCCACACACGGCTGAGCTCCGGTGTCTCTCAGTCCCTCACTGCTCCTACTTAAACACCATCTTGGTTTTTCAGAGCTAAGCCCTTTGCTCTTTGAAGTACGTGCCATGTTTGCACTGTGACCATTTCATCCATTTAAACCAGAAACCGGCTTGATGATATTAGTGTCGGGGTCAACTGGTGATGTTAGATCACCTTTAGAAGCCGCTCCGCTGGCGGTATGTAGCCGTCATGTGCTGCTCGGTTCAAGATCTGCTCAAAGCTCATAGTCTTGCTTAAACTCAAATAGCTTCTGCGGTTCCTCTGATCCATGACCATATGACTGGGCAGACATGGGACTTGGTTATCCTGCCAACATCACAGGCCTGATCCCTGTCGCCCAGACCTCCCATGATGAAACCACTGAAATCCTCTTCGCTATCTTCCAACTCCCATCATCAGTACACCAGAGTGTTGTGTGTGTTTTTGCTTCAGTGAAGAATTGGCTTTTCCATACGCAGAGAATGTGGAAGTAATACATATTGTCTTTCCTTTAAACCTTTGATGTGGGTTCAGATGCAGTGTTGTGGTAGCTGGCTTCACGTTTGCGAGATAGCTGGCTTTATGTTTTCCAGATACCTGGCTTCACATTTTCAGGATAGCTGACTTCATGTTTTCGACAGTTGGCTTCATGTTTTCAAGATAACTGGCTTCACGTTTTCAGGATAGCTGGCTTTATGTTTTCGGGATAGCTGGCTTCACGTTTGCTCTTGCTTATTAAACCAACTATTAATAGATGCCAGTAATCCCAAAACCACAAAACTAATGCGCCCTCATCTTTTCATACACACTCTGTCAGGAAGGATGGTTTTCAGGAACTCTCCCTATCACTCGCACTTTTGACTCTGTAACATCCTGTGAGCTCAATATAAACCATCAATATTTTTGTGCCTGTGAAAAAATGAGACATTCGTGACAGTGATAAATTTCATCTGAATTCCGTTTGGTGATTTACTGTGAGACTTTTTCTTATTTTTTGTTTTAGTTTTTGGCTCAACCCACCAGGTTTTTTTTGTTGATTGCAGTAAAAGCTGTGCGGCCATTTGTCATCTTCCACTTCATTATATCACGGTTTTTATTGGGTGAGAGTGAGTCATCAACAGGCATGTAGAATACATCTCAAAAGACTTTTCCCTCCGGCCTTTGTTCTCATGGAGGACAGAAATCCTATGAGTCCAGCATAGATGAGGAGAAAACCGCTTCGATATGTGTCTTTGTTTACATGCATTCTATTAATACCTCCACCAAGGATATATGTATATTTTCACCAGCATCTGTCTGTCCATCCGGTTTTTAGCAGGACATCTCAAAAACTAATGGATGGATTTGACAGACAGGTGGGACTTAGATCAAAAAAGAGTTGATTAGATTTTGGGGTAAGGTGAGTTCAGGATCCTGATACCGGAAATTTTTTCATTTCCTTTAAAGTTGCTAGATAGGACATTCATTGTCTATTTCATGAAAATAATGAAATCATTTTTATTATCTGATTTAAAAGTAATTATAGTAAAAGTCTGGATTTATATTGGGGGGAAAAGTGGAATCAGAGGATTGTTTGGCGTTGGGTATGAACTCTCTGAGTGATCTCTAGTTTACATGAGTTTTTTTTTTTTCTGTTATTACTCATTAAATTAAAGTACATCAAACCTTCATATCAGTTCTGGCCTGTTACATGGAGCACATGTTTACTGTATATTAGGTTCACAGGTTCAAAGTCATAGTTAAGTAGGATATTTTTAATAATAAAGTATGCTATGTACTCTGAATTGATTCCACACATTACAGTATTTACAGTGCCTGACTCGCTGTATAAGTCATAATGCACGACACTAGGTCAATATGCTAATCATTTCCACATATACAGACAGATTGAAGACGGCTGCCATTTATGTTTTTTACACACTGCAAATGATGTACATCTGCACATTTATTGAGATTAGGGGAATATGAACAAGTAACACCATATTCTGATATGGTGTTACTTGTTCATATTCGTATGGTTGGAAATTCTAAGAAAACATTCATGAATGAGGCTGAGCATTGAGCTTCTTTGCTGCATATAAGGGTGTTTTCACACCTAGTTCATTTTGAGCGTTGGTTCCAGACCCTGGAGTGTTTCCACCTTAAGTTCACTCCTCAGATATCCACTACTTAAAACCATTAATCACACGAGTGATAAACAAACCTTACCACAGTTAAACTACACCTTTGAGTAGCCATAGCACCTGAAACAGATGCTGTGAAATGGTTGTAACATATCAAACTTAGCACATCTTTAGATGAACGTGTTGAATGTTAGCATGTGTATGCATATGTATGTGCTCAGTATGAACTCTATTCTCCTGTTCTGAAAGTAGCGTGTTTCCTTCGCTTCATATAAAGCAGCATACAGCAAAAAGTGATTTTACAGATGTTTTCTATAAGTCAAATACAGCTTCTGCCATCATAGTTTTCTTGATATATGAACCAAATTTTGACTAAGACTAGGAAAATATCCCAATTCTGTCTTTTTGTTTGTTTTGTTTTGTCTTTTTGTTGTAGTCAAAGTGGGATGTCAGAATTTCCGAGTTAAAAATTCTGACTTCAGGCATCCATGGTCTGACGTCAGAATTGCCAAATGTAAAAAACAAAACAAAACAAAAAAAAAAAAAANAAAAAAAAAAAAACATGGCTGAATGCCAATAAATACTAAAAAAATATTAAAGTTAGTAATAAATACATACCAAACTGACCACAGTAAAGTTAGTATTTATGACAGGACTGTTTGGTTGTATTTTTTTAATGAAAAGGTTAGTCTAGTTTTCTGTTTGTTGAATGCATGTCGGTCACAGTGGGTATTAATTCAACATTTGTGCAGAGGAGTTAATTTTCTGAAATAATTCACACTTGCATATCAATGGCAAACAGTTATTATACACTATAGATTGTTAACTTGACGACATGTATTTACCTGTTTTTATTTCAATTTCATGCAAGAAAAAATACTTTATTCGCCTGTTAGTTGATCATTTCTATTCATAAAGCTCTCCACGGATGCCGCCATGTTGAGTGACGTCATACTCGTGAAGTCGGGGTAGATAATTTTGGTCCGATTTTCCCAGTGGGAGCTCCGAGCTCCAAGTGCCGTTCCAATGCATTTTTCCATGTAGGAAGTTGGAAATTTTGAATTCTGAGTTTTCTGGAACACAGCATTTCTCTCATCTTATTTAGCTTTCCTGCATAGTAAACTTCTTTCTGTTTTGACTTTGCTACTACTCCCAGCCTCAGATACTTCTGGCCAATGAGCAGAGTGAGTGTTGTCATATGACTTTTGCTGATTATATTTTGGTCCAATTGAATTTTTTTTCCTGTGTGAAACTGAACCAAACCAGCCGGTAAATGCAACACTGTAACAGTTTAGTCCCTGATTCAGACCAAAGCAGACTGCAACTCATTCACATCCACCTCACCTGCGTGTGTGTGCGTGTGTGNTGTGTGTGTGTGTGTGTGTGTGTGTGTGTGTGTGTGTGTGTGGGATGAAGCCCATGCAGACAAAGCACACACAACCGTGACAGTGTTGTTGGGCAATCAGTGTGTATAATCAGTACAGTGAGTCATACGACACAACCATGGTTTTGATTAACTAGTGCAGTGCCCGTTCAAAACATAGATGTTCAGAACGGACCGGACTTTATGGTGTGCACCACAGCCTACCAATAATTTAGTTCTGCATATCCTCATGAGCTAGCTTTGTTTGCTGTATGGGGTCATGCCACTGGACCAGAGCATATGCTGCCGCTGCACCCAGAGCGTATCCTGCCACACGGACTACTTTTTACCAGCACAGCTCAGTTCGAGAACCGCTCATCCAAACCACTTCACACATGATGCTGCACGTCCTTGGGTCCTGATCAATAAACCTGCTGAATATCAACTTCATACAGTGCGGGTTCTAGAGATGTTGGTGCCACAGACAGATGGACAGAGATTTCTACCTGTATAGTTAGATGTAATTTCACAGTTTCTAAATATTTAGCAGTCCAGCAAGCTAATTAGCTAATTAGTCTGTTACAGTTTTTTTTTTTTTTTTTTTTTTNTCAGACCACCTTAACACTTCATACATGTCTCAGAATGAGCTCATTCCACCTTAACACTTCATACATCAAGGTTCAAGGTTCAAGGTTCAAGGTTCCTTTATTGTCATTTACATGTTCAACATGAAAACAAAATTAGTCCTCAGGACTGGCAGCATACCTAGACATAAGACTAAAAAACATATAACTTATTCCTAACTAGAGCAGTGTAAGTGTGATTCAATGAGGCCTGGAGTTTACCAGTCTTACAGCTTCTGGATAGAAGCTACATTTGAGCCTAGTTGTCCTGGCCTTGATGCTCCGCAGCCTCTTGCCCGAGGGGAGGGGGACAAACAGTTTATAGGCCGGATGTTTGGGGTCTCCCATAATGCGGGCCGCACTGCTCCTGCACCTGCTGATGTATATGTCCTCAATGGAAGGGAGGCTGCTGCGAGTGATCTTCTGGGCGGCTTTCACCACTCAATGCAGCGCCTTCCTGTCAGCAGCATGTCTCAGACATACATGTCTCAGAATGAACTCATTCCACCTTAACACTTCATACATGTCTCAGAATGAGCTCATTCCACCTTAACACTGGCAACAATTCTCACTCAGCAAGCACATGTTGTCACTCATAACACACTAACCTAAAAAACACTAACAACAGGGAGCATTACATACATGATGAACTTTTATCTTTGAAGTTTGAATGAAATTTCACAAAAATTAATATTTCATTATAGAATAAAAATAACACTTTTTCACTTTATTGACTGTACTAAAGTCATTTATGTAACACGTAAGTATGTATGTAACAAAAATGAATCAGAAATGCAGCAATTTGCTTCAAATCGTAATTTACTTTACTAGTGAAAAATAAAAAGTTGAAGCAAAAAAAAAAAAAAAAAAAAANAAAAAAAATCCTGAAATTCCCTGCCACTCTTCTTTCCCCACCAACTGATCCATGTTTCCAAACCAAGTCATTCTGCAGCGTCATCTTTTGTCTGTTTGGTAACGACATAAAAACACCTGGAGGCTTTCAGCTGAAACTCAATCAGCTGTGTTTGGAATGATTATTATTTTATTGTAAATATTATGCAAGGATTTTCTATATATTTCAATATGGTTACTGCAGAAATGCAGGAAATTTGCCGTCATTCTGTTCTGA
>VXCM01005192.1:0-32718 GCA_014773175.1 Lucifuga dentata
GAGAAGGACTATCTGATTCGGCTGTCATGTCTGCTCCTGAGTCCTCTACCTGCCGCCTGACAGAAGGTGGTTTAATTGCAGGAGGATCGCATTGACGGGCTAGGTTCAAAATGCACGGCCCGCCACTGATATTGCTGCTGAATAAATGAACCCACTGTGCTGTTGCTAAGGGCAGAAGGTTCAGACGAGAAGATAAACTCTTGCCTCTAGTGATGGGCACACACATAATACAATATAATACCAAGGGGGCCAGAACACAGAGTTATTGAATGGATAATGAAATCAATAGACATGACTACAACAATGATTATTTCACTTATATTCTCTCTGCTTGATACCACTGGTGTTATTGTGGAAAAACCTCAGAAGCCACAGAACATGGATCCAGTTTTCTACTGTAGCAAAGGCTCATATTCTCACCTCAGGATGAAACAGGATATTTTGCAGGGATGAAATAGTGCAGTTTGCTAATTGTCATACACAGATTCGTAATATACATTATCAGCAGACCTTTAATATCACCAACATCACCAACAGCAACAAGACTGGAATGAGGACAGATATTCAGTTTGTGTAACACTGACCATTATTTGTATTATTGGACATCTTTGCGAAATTTGAGACTCCCCAGAGATTTAACTAATCCTACCTGGATATCAAATAAAAAAGACAATAAATTTAATTGTGACGGAAAAAGATAAGACTCAAACCAATGCATTTTTGTCCCCAGAATAAGGCATTCATGCTCTATAAAAAACACAGATGGCAGAGAGAGGGTTTACTTTTAATCAGTCATCCTACATATTTTCTCACAATCTCTCTACACTTGGTTCACTCTGTCCATAAGTGCAGTCTACATAAGGGATGCATCTTGGTGGTGGAAAAAATTCAGCAGGTTTTGGCAGAGCTTAAAGAGCAATTAGAAGCATAATGAAATAAACCAGTGGCGCCTTGTGTTTGACAGGAGAAGGATTAAAGAGATGTAAACATTTTTTACCAGCGGATAGCTTCCAATAAAAGGCTACCCTTGGATTTTCAGTGTACTTTTTAAAGATCTGATTCAGATCAAATCACAGTGTGTTCACACATGGCTTGAAAGTGGCCTGATGCATCTCCCTTGTATCTTGCAGCATTAATTTATATTCACAAAATTAACACACGTCACAACAGCCCAAATTGTTTGTGTCTCGTTTAGATTTTTCAGTAGTGGTGTGTGATAAATGTGATTCTTGTGCCTGAGTGTCTCCTAAATGCATCCTGACGTGATTGAACAATAGAGAGTCAGAATGAATAATAATCATAATGAAGCAATAAGAGGCTTGTCAGTCTGTGCAGCGTGAAGTGCTTCAATCTCTCTTCTCTTTGTCTGTCTGCCCTGGAAAAGAAGATGAGTGAGTGATGATCCAAACCTCATTTAATTAAATCTAATCAGGCCTGATGTAATAAAGGTGACTCTAATATGCAGTAATTATATTTCTAAGAGCAGTGATCCATTTCTGAGTTGTAGCCACCAGTCACATTTTTATGTCACCATCAATTCAAGCAAATCGTACATTATAAGCAACTTTTTTATTGGTGCTCTTAATCTCAGAATAAGCCTCCCTTTAGATCAGGTGTCAACTCAGATTTTAATAATTTAGTGCAAACTCAGTTCAGGGCATTTGAATTTACATTGCATTTGGACTCAAAGAGGAGAAATTAAGAAAATCTTTAATATGAGGGAATGAAACTCATACAACAACTAAACTCGTAGGCTGCAGGTCAGATCGCTATTGGCTAATGGAGTGTGGATGCAACCAACTGTCCTTGCCAAATGAGACATAGAACCACAGTGAGGCAATTTTTTAAACCTCCTATGCTTACCATGGACACACACACACACACACACACACACACACACACACACACACACACACACAGGCTACCTGAGTGGTATTGACATTTACATTAATACACTACACACATCTGTACATACAGATGTGTACATACACTATATAGTCATAGATTTCAAATGCACACACAGAACAGTCGCATGCATATGAATATTCACGTATCAACAAATGGTCAAATGTTACAAATCGATGCACTCACACACACATGGTCTGTTGCCAAGGCTTCCCAGCAACCTAATGCGTCTTCGTATGTTGACAAGCTGGCAGCACATCAAGTTTCATTAAAGGAGGTACAGAACTGTTTAAAGCTGCTGACACACTTAGAATATTCAGGCCTCATTTCACCACAGTGAGACCTGACTATACATATGCATTCTCACACACACACACACACACACACACACACACACACACACACACACACACACACAGACAAAGACAAATGCGTGTGTCCTGTTAAACACTGTGTTCTGGGCTAAATGTCACATCTTTCAGTGGTGGCTACCAGAAGCCACCACTGAAAGATGTAGCAACCTATTAACGCTGTCTGCAACAATGCTGCAGTTCCAGGATGTGTGCACAACAAACCACACCAGCCAAACATCTATCTTCCTTTTTTTTTTTAACCCTCACTCTACTTCCCTCACACCCAGAGGCAACAGCTACAAACTCTGTCAAAGATATGATTTAAGTTCCCTAAATTAGACAAAGAAAAATGCAAAGTTCCCTAAAATAGAGAAAGAAAAATGCAAATCAAAGGGAAGTGACACAGATCACAATTACAAGTTTCAACGTGACAACAGTAAAATACATCGTAAAAATGTAGAAAACATAATATAAATTACATTTTTTAATCATAAATTGCTAACATTCTATTGACTGACCTGGTTCACCATGTTATCATAAGGATATGTCGTGTAAATATATACTGAAGGTATCAGTCTAAACTAAGCAAAGTTTGTCTCTCAGGTTGGGCCCCAAATAGCATCTACAAGCTAAGAGGCGCTCCTCTTAGCTTGATGATCGGTTTTAGGATTTGTGTAGTTAGTGCAAAGATTCTTAGGCTTTCTGACATGTGAGAATCTACAGGTTCTGTCTGTTTATCTGTGGCGGCTGAATTGTTTCAAAGGTCACTTTCCTCCAAACCTTTTTGCTGAGTTATGTGTCCAGTGCAATGAAACACAGTATAGTTGTCACCAGGTATTCTGCTGTTTTCCTTGTTTATATCATCTATATTTTTTCTGTCTTATTGTCTCAATACATGTTTTAGTTTACATAGTTAGCTGGAGAGTTAACCCTCTTCCTGGAATAGAATGCACTCTCCTTGCTATCCTGATCAATCTTTTTTTGACATAAATTTGCACAGTGTATCGTGTGTATTTTCAGCATCTATTAGGGAAAAGAATGAAAAATGCAGCAATAACTTTTGATAATTATTTATCTAACAGGGACATATACAAATTTTCATGTTCTTATTTTCATTTAGGAGTCTTTTTGAAACCTTTGCCATGTTTAATTTGCAATAAACAAATCGATCCACTTTTGTCCCTTGCTGGAGCACCACTGTGCACACTGAATGACAACAGGCCATTTTAGGGACTGTCTCTTTAAGGCCCTGTACCCAAAAAGCATGTTCTGTTCTGCCTGGCCAGTTGCTTCAGGCCTGAGCTGGCACCGCCCACAGATGGTGAAACACAGAAGCAGGCCACACACTCACTTGTTAGTGTTGTGTTCTGTGGTTTTGTCTGACCATGTATGTCAGCGGGTAAATTCACATGTATTACATGATAATGTGAACATGTTATGGAAAAACAAGCTTTTAGAGCAGTTTTGGGGATATATGGACTTGTCTTTTATATAGATGTCAAAATGAAACTTCATTTTTAGTTTCTGAGCCACTTGTAGCTGGTTTTGCTTGATCATGGATGATCATCTTTGTATGTATGTTCCACTCCATTATCTCTATCAGGTGCTCAGCTCAGATCAGGTGCTCTCCTCTATATCACATTTGTGTTTCTCCGATGCTCACCTTTTCACTCTGTCCACTTGCTTTGTCTCCTCCCTCTTCTCACTGTTCTTTAGTTTATTGCCGTACAATTTATTGCCTCAGAGGACAGAGTGACTCTCACGTCTCCACCCAGATACTCGAGGACAGAAAAACATGAAGTAATGTCTGTGTTCAAATACAGGCCCACTGTCGGAGAACACTCACCTGATACACACACACACACACACACTACACATACACACGCACACAGACACCCCTGTTGACAGACAGATACAATGTAATCCCTGCAGATCAAAACAGAGACTCTCTGGGCTCTATCTTGGGCTTTTGTGAGTGTACACAGGGCTGGAGGTATGCCTTCTAGATAAACACACACACACACACACACACACACACACACACACACACACACGNACACACACACACACGGCCGCTCGTAAGCAAATATAAACAGGTACATAAATGCAGGTATGCATCCACACCTGCATGCATTTACACATGTGGGCATGCACACATGCATAGACCCAAACATATCATATTTGCATAATGCAAATATACATGTAAGCACACAGTCTATGCAGAATATATAACAAAACATTATGTATCGCTCTGCATTCAAACTTCCATCTCAGTTTGGATGTTTAGATCAAGCACAAATACCCAGTGTCTTGACAGTGTGTGTGTGTGTGTTTGTGTGTGTCATGTGCCAAGTATATCTTATGATCACCGAAAGTTTATAGACTGTGAGATTGTGTTGCAGACTGAACTATAGCCGACCCTGCGGCTCCTGCCAGATTCTCCTGCTGAAAACTGAGAAAGACAGTGAGAACAGACAGATATTCTGCCCATCCTTCTGTGTTCTAAAAGCTTGAAATCTCTAAAAAGATAAACACAAACACACACTAAAAAACGTTTCAAGTATCAATAAGTTGATTTTAATAGCGTACCAGAATGAACTGAAATCAATGGTGGTCTGGAAGGTAAGAAAAAATTTTTTAATTCACCGTTCCAGTAGTATGCTTTGGAAAATTATTGTCAGTAACATTACATGTATGAAAATTGAATATATTAGGCTCAAACATGCAAAATGGCCGGTATGGTCCTTTAAACTCCCATTTCAGTTAATTGAGGAAAAGAAAAATCACATCCATAAATTTTTAATACTCTTGACAATAGGATTGTATTCTTTTGATATAATAATTAATTCTCTGGGGAAATATAAACAACATTAATCCGAACACTGTGTGAAATGTAAATGTAAATAATTGTTAATGCATCACTATATGATGATACACATTTGACAATTTCCAAATGTGCTTGTATTAAGTGCACTACATTACTCTATTGCAACTGGAACTGGAGCATTTCACATAACCAGATATATGGACACACGCACGCACACACACACGCACGCATGCACACACACACATATATACACACAGTGTGTTTTCTCTGTGAATTGTAAAGCTCTGTTTGTATGTGTGTGTGTTGAGATGGAATAGCTGATTGTATTTCCTCAGTAGCAGCTGATAGCTGCTGTGACCGCTTGCACCTGTCGCTGCTTATCATTGCTACACACACACACACACACACACACACACACAAGCTGAGCCTTCATGAATAACTGGACGACTGGATTAGAACAAAAAGCCTCTATCTCGTGGTCTAAGAGAAAAACGTTGCAGGGCCAGCGTGATGAGAATCACATTTCCCAAGCTCACTGTACAGTAAATGTTGAGAAAAGGCCTTTTGAGGTAAAGCTTACAAAAGTTTATTACTACTAGAGTTATGTAAATGTCATTTAATTCATTTAACTCTTTAAGCTTCTATGGATGTCTTTGTCAAGAGATTTTAATGAATGCTGTCTTTCGTCAACAGCATTTATTAAAAAAAAATGAGACACCCTGTAGCCAGCTGGCTAGTGGACAAATCAGCCAAAATCACTACGTTTTGATAATGAATATTTGGATATTGGCTATTTGCTTCCCCAAAGATGAAAATGTTGATATGCAGCGGGTGACACAATCAGTTAGTTTTGTGTACAGGGTGGTTGTCAATCTGCCAGAATATAATCTCACCCAGGTGCCCAAAAATGAAATTTCCTTTTGATTAGTCTCCATCTTGAACTTAATTGTTGGAGTCATATTGTTTAAATAGACTACAAATTCCTCCAAGCTATCCACAGACCCTTGCCACAGCAGAAAAATATCATCAGTGTATCTTTTCCACAAGAGTATGTGCTCAGTAAAGGGACTGTTGTGTCCAATATACATATGCTCCAAGTATCCCATGGTGATCCCTGCATAATCAGGACTGAATACTGACCTCATTGGGGCACCTTTAATTGCAGGTATAAATCTTCTCCAAGGAGAAAAAAGTTCATATGAAGAATATTAATGCTTAATAATCGTAATCATCATCATCTTCATAATTTTCTCTGAAAACATGCCTTTTGGACCAGGCCGGACTTTATCCTGCCATCACGGCCGGAGCATCTCCTGCAGCTCGGACCTCAAAGAGACCACATCCAGCGTCACTAAATGCACCTCCTTTGAGGGGTCGGAAATGAGAACATTCTTTAAATTATCTATAAAATCACCTGTGTTCTTTAAACAAGAGGGCAATGTCATCACAATTAATCACAAACGTTTCTCAATCTCAAATCTCAAATGTTTGTCCACAATTTGTGGACCTCAGTTTGTGGACAAACATTTTCACAGCTCACCCCACATTGTGGGGTTTCTCAGCTAACCCCACAATGTCATCCATCACTTTTCGAGACAAAGTTTTAGTGGGCGGAGTCTTCAACATCATACATATGTCACCCCCCCNCCCTCTATTCCACTGGACACAGAGACAGCGAGAGCCATGAGCCAGCCAACGAATAAATACACATATCTTCCAGTAGTTCTCATTTACTTTTACAAAAAGGTAACAACTATTTTTTCTCTCCTACCAAATAATTATTTAATTCTTGTATTATTTACATATTTCATTCAATTATTTAATTCAATTTATATATATTTTTCCCTCTCTCTCTCTCTCCTACCACACGCACATGCAAGCACATATACACACACACACACACACACGAGANCACACACACACACACACACACACACACACACACACACACACACACACACACGTTACAAAATCCTTCATTTTTCACCTCAGTGCTTTAAGACACTGCAAGCTTGAAACAAATTCATTCTTTTCAAAAACTACAGATCAGAAAATAATCATATTAAGCTAGAAATGCTCAGTTTCACTTCTCATGGCAAAAGCGAAAAAGCTATTCACCATCGCAGAGGAGTTGATTTTGCCAGCTGACCTCAAGCTTATTGAAATGATGCCGGATGAAGAAAGCAGCAATGCACTCAGGGCTGTGCTGTTATCAGCCGCCACAGTTTCAAAAAGAATCAGTGACATGAATGAAGATGTTATTGATCAAGTGGTGGAGAAACTAAAGTAATAGGGTTCATTTGCCCTGCAGCTGGACGAATCCACAGATGTCAGTGGAGAAGGGCATCTGGTAAATTTCAGCGGTATTAAATCTGGGCGTTTCAAACTGTATTTGTCTAGTGCAGTACCCTAGTGCAGTGCCGGACTTTATGGTGTGCGTCAACCTGCCATAATTTTGTCCTGAAAATGTGCCTTTCGGACTAGGCCGGATTTTATCCTGCCACCACAGCCGGCCCATGTCCTGCCGCTCGGACTAATTTTTACTGGCACAGCTCGAGAACCGCTCATCCAAACAACTTCACACGTGACACTGCACATCCTTGGCTTCTGAGCAGTAAACCTGCTGAATTTCAACTTCATACAGTGCTGGATTCTGAAGATGTTGGTGCCACAGACAGACAGATGTCTGTGGCCTCAAAGGCGATTTCTGGCTTTATAGATAGATGTGTTAGTGATCAATAACTTTGATAAAAACACTCAGCTGATCAGTCAGTTTTTAAATGGCAAGTTTTGACATTCTTGTGCGCTCTGTGTCATTCATAATCTCACCTGCTGCACTGTGCGCTTATGCTGATCTCTTCAGCAAGCTGAATGGGCTGGATCTGTCTCTCCAAGATAATTATGATAATAATACATTTATTTGCTGCCCTTTGGCTCAATCTACCTATGTGAGTTCACCTTCTCTGCCATGATCCACATAAAAATGAAGCAAAGAAATAGACTGGACATGGAGAAAAGCCTGATTACAGCTGTTGCCACAGTCTCCGCCAGACTGATAAAACTGATGAGTGGGAAACAGGCTCAGGTGTTTCAGTGATAGACATGGAAAGTATGATTCATTTACAAGAATCGGCTTAGTCCGATTGTCCTATGAGAAAGACCGATTCGTGAATCAAATCACTGATTAATTTTTTTTTAACTTAAATATTTCAAATGATGAGGATGGATACTTACATACCTCTACTTTTGAGAAAAGCTACAGATGGTAATACTATACTGCATGCTCAAAGTTTTCATCCTCCTGGTGTCATTGATAAAATCCCATATGGACAGTTTCAAAAGTTGAAATGTATTTGTGACAGTGATGATGATTTTCACACTCAGTGAGTTTACAGTCAGTTTAGAGAGAGGGGCTACGGCCCTCAAACACTTAACTATGCCATTGATAAAACTACCTCTCTAAAAAGAGATGATCTCAAACAAAAAGTAAAGCAAAGTGAGGATTCTAAGCCTTACTTTGTCACTACGTACAGTAGATTAGCAGTCAAAAATATCACTAAGCATAACTGGAGTATCATAAGTAGTGACAAAGTGTTCACAGAACCTCCAGGTGTCAATTTTAGATGCTAGCTTGTCAATAGGAGACAAGCTAGTTGGGAGTTATCTGCCATCTTACAAAGATGAAACGGGTGAAAACAGCCTAAAGGTAACTTTAGATGTGGAAATTGTAATCACAGCAAAAATGTGGTTAAGAGTAACTCATTTACTGATTTTTCCACTGGCAGAAGGTACTCAGTCAACAGCTTCTTTAATTGTAATGCTACTTGTAATATACAGACTGGAATGTGTGGGTGTTTTTACATTGGCATGAAAAGGAGGTTAAAAGACAGGGTTTCTGAACATAAATATGTCATTCGGATAGACAATCTATTCGGATAGGCAATGGCTAAACATTATTTAGAAGCCTGACATAAAAGTGACAGTACACTGTAAAATGTGACAAGTTGATCTTACTTAAAAAATCTAGGAAACCAATTGCCTTGAANAGTACACTGTAAAATGTGACAAGTTGATCTTACTTAAAAAATCTAGGAAACCAATTGCCTTGAAAAAAGGTAAGTAAATATGACTATTAGTCTTAAATTATTTTTAGTTTATGTTTACTTGAACTTAAGACTATATAGTTATATTTACTTACCCTTTTCAAGGCAATCAGTTTCCTAGATTTTTTTTTTAAGTAAGATCAACTTGTCATATTTTACAGCGTAAAGGTGATGGGGATTGAATGGATAAGTCCAGGCATTAGAGGTGGTGAGAGGCCATACATCATAAAACCAAATTCTTTGGCAGCTTATTAGTTCGTGTGAATATTACAGTATTCATCTTGATAATTATGATAATCAGTCTTTGGCATTCCTTTTGTCTCATATCATAGCCAATCTCTCTTGTGCGATCTCTCTCTCCCTCTCTCTCTCTCTCTCTCTCTCTCTCACACACACACAAATAACTGAGAAATCAATATAATTTGAAACATTTACTCACAAACATATTACCCATTTTATGAATACATATGTGCAGAGATGAGATGACATTAATGTGACTCTGGTGGAGGTAAAAAAAAAAAATAAGAATGCTTTCCTCTGGTCAAAAATGACATTTTTTNTTTTTTTTTTTTTTTTTAAAGAAGTGTTCATTTCAACAAAATAACATGTTTTAGATGTTTTTCAGTAGCAAAAGCCACAATCCATAAATGCAAAATAATAAAACCTTTTAAAGTGCAGTTTGAACTGTATGGACACATGCATAGAACAAAACCTTTTTGTTCCATTTGAGGAACAGATGAATTTGATTTAACACAGAGTTCAATTCGTGCCAGTAACTTTAAACAGTCATCACCAACTATGTAAAAGTTGGTAATTCTGTATTTTTTTTTTTTTATTTTTTATTATTATTATTTTTTTTATCTCTAACTTTTGGAGTTTAAATTGTCCTGATGTAGTAAAATTCACCCACCCGGCACTGAATGCAGATTAAAATAGACACCAAAACCACAGCATTTTAGAAATGCATGAAACAGCAGTTAGTAGAAGTATTCAGAAGCATTTTTCAAGTTTGACAGCACACAATCAAATCGCCAGTATTTACCTCATATGAACAAAAGCTACACACAGAAAGACTCGTCGACAGCACAAAATCACCAATATTGGACCCCAATTGTTCAGGTTTGACTTTAAACACAAATCTACACATTTAATAGCAAGGATGGGAAGATTAAGGGTAGATGGTGTTTTTTATAGAGGTGAAAATTGTTCCAGGGCTGAAGAAAAACAATCAGAAAAAAAGAACAGTTTTGTGATAGTCACAAGTTTGAATCTCTGATGTTTATCTGTTATAAATATACACCAGTGAATATTTTCAGACCAGCTATGAAATGATCAGGAAGGAATTAGAAACAGGAAAGGGGCTTTTGGTTTATGTTTTACATAAGACTTTCACTCATGTCAGTGTGTGCTTTATTTTCTTGTCAATGCAAGGACTGTTAGCTACAGAGATCTATATTTTTCTGTGTCTCTGTGGTTTCTCTTTAACATTTGTAACAGCTACATGACCTCAGGAGCATATACTGTATGTGCTATCATATGACAAGACTAGAAGACATGTTGGCTGGGAGGAATTGGCGAAGCTGAAAGAAACACACACTTTCTGAGCTGTTGACACTGGAAAAAGGACACTGGCACGAGTACAGGGTGTGTTTTGGACTTTGTGACCATATGTCATGACCACTGGTGCAGTTTGACCACAGACAGTGAGTGTCCTGCCTAAGTGTCCTTCAGCAAGACACTGCCTCTGCCTCTGTTGTTTTGTTGCCTTATAGGAACATACTGGTGATTGTGCAAGTTTGAGCCCAATATACAATCCGTATACATTTTACGTTATTGACAACAATTTCCCCAAATATACTAGAGCAGGGATCCCCAACTGGCGGCCCGTGGGCCAAATGCGGCCTGTGGGTCCTATCTATCAGGCCCTCNAAAAAAAAAAAAAAAAAAAAATCTTGTACTTTAGTCGCACTTATCTCGGGATTACGTGGTCATAAAATGTCATGCTTGGGCTCATTTTGTTCAGGAGAAGCTAAGCTTTCCATAAATATTTGTATATTGAGAAATGGCGATTATAAAACATCGTGAACGCTACATAGAGCACACAGTCATACACTCACGGGGAATGCATGCCTATGGGGGGTGGGGAGGGGTAGTGGCCCTTGGCTTGGCAGGCTTGACATAATTTGGCCCTTGGGGAAAACTAGTTAAGGAACCTTGTACTAGAGTGATACATTTCTGACTTTTTTTCCTGCCTTACAGATACCTTCAGTTCATTGGGATGCTTGGGATATGTAATCCATTACAACAAACAAGATGTCTATTATGTTTTTTTATTTGCTTATTTATTTAACTGATCCAACAAGGAGCTGCATGGAAGAAAATGAATGTCTCTGCCAGATCATATAGTCCCAGGAGAAGACGGCTTTTACCAAGAAATTAAATGACTGTCCCTTCTGCAGTCATGCTTAAGTGTCAGTAGGCGAAACATTGAATTTTAAGATGGGTGTATCATCTGAACATTTGATTTCGAAAGATTAGGGGATTTGAAAAAATAAGAGGAAAACTAAAATATGGTTTTATGTTTTGGAAATTGGTTGTCACAACACAACATTGGTTGACATAACATATGGGCTGAAACATGAACGATCACCGGTATGGTCCTGTAAGAGAATGGGTCTCAATCCTGGTAGTTGTGGTTCCCAGCACTGCATATTTTCCATCTCTCCCAGTAACCATTGCTAAAGCTAAATCAGGTGTGTGTTCACTTGATCAGGAGTTAGTGCCTCTCAGATCATGATTGGCTAAACACCCAATGCAGCTAATCAGTGCTGCAGGCCACAAGGACTGGGATTGAGAACCATTGACACAAAATGCCAAACAGAGAGATGCAGCAGCATATTTGGTCACGTGAACTTCAGTCATCCAAATCCATCAGTTAGGGTGCTTTATGTATTTATCTATGAATCTAACAAAGCCATAAAATCTTACATCAAAACTTTAATTCAGTGTCACCATTTTTATTAAAACTGAAATGTCCACCTTAGTTTATCATGTTTGCTAACTTACTCAGCTACAAGATAAATGTCAAAAGCAAGCTTTTGACTCCAGTAGGCTTATAAATGAATTAAATAAATTAGAACAGATGAAAATATTAAAAACATTATCCATCAAGCTTGTAAAACTGGAGTAACCCCCAAAACTGGACCACAGCCAAACCTAACTGCAGATCCCTGTTCTGTTTGATACACATGTGTTTAACCGTTACAGTTCCACCTTTCTTGAGCATGTATGCTCTTTTTCTTATGTGTCCACAATGGCTATGCACACAGAACTTTAGATGCAGGAAAGGGCGACATTCTGGCAACTGATTTGTTTCCTCCCGGCCTGCAGCATGTGGGAACTAGCAGCCTTCCTGCTACTGGCTCATTTCTCAGAATTTCAAAGTAGGGTAATTATTTTTTTTCCCCTTGTTGAATGCATGTAATATAAAGGGATGTTTTGGAATGTATTAGCATGCATGAAATTTTCACTACACTTTCTATATTTCAGTGACCAGCAGGCATCAGAACTTTTCATGTATGAACAACGTTTTTAGGGATGTTGTTCTGTTCTATTAAACAGTAGAACGCCAATTAGAGGTAAAATTCTTAATATCATGGTACTTTCACTTGTAAACCTAGAAACACCCTAAGAATGTCTCCATACCACATTTATATTTATTTGTCCTGTGTTTCAGTAGCAGGTAGTTAATATGTAGCCTGTTATCATGCTACCTTATTGTTAACCATTGTTTTGTAGAAGCAGTAGACAAAATAGCAGAAAATAATACAGTATGTACCAATTTGTAGAAGCTCATAATGCTTAGATTCGCTTTGTTGAATTTTGCTGTGTTTGATAGAAGATCATTATGATTCTTAAGACTTTTCATTTTTCCATGTTACTATTTTTTCAAACAATACAGTCATTAGCTATCTGGTCTTCTTTTAACTCTGCAAGTTGCTTTGTAATGTGTTGTGTGTGTTCACTTATAGAAACGATGATGCATTCAGCTTAAAATGATTACTTGAACACCTGCCTTTGTAAGCGTTGATGGTTTCCCAAAAAAAAAACAAAAAAAAAAAAAANAAAAAAAAAAAAACAAAATATTATGAGCTTTGTCAGGTTGGTGTTAATGTAAGTCTGTAATTGTCTAACTGGTCAGGCAATAGAAGCCAGATTTTCCTCACAGTGCCCATTAGCAGAGCTGTTAGCCTGCCTGTTGGTCAGAGAGCCTGGGGCCACTTCTAAGACCTGCTCATCAGAGCATGGCATGGGAGGAACCAGAGTTAGTGAGGAGTCTTGAGTCGACTCCAGACTGCCCTTCCACCCTAACCTCTGCTGGAGATCTAGCCCCCTAACACCATTCATTGCTGTGTTCCCCTTCATCCTACATGGGGATTTGGAGTAACAGTCTCTCTCTTTGCACCATAGCCATCCTCTCCTCCCTCCCAGACTGCCCCTCTTGCCCCTCAAACAGAGTATCTCCTGAAATGCATGCCTGAAGTCAGGGCTGTGGCAGTAGATGAGCGGGTTGAAGGCTGAGTTGGAGTATCCTAGCCAGTTGAGGAGTCTGAAGAGTAACATAACATCACCCAGTTTGAGGAAGGTCATCAGGATGTTGAGGATGAAGAAGGGTAGCCAGCAAAGTGTAAAGGTTCCCATGATGATGCCCAGAGTTTTCACAGCCTTGTGCTCTTTAAGACAGAACTTAAGACGCTTTGTGGCAGAGTGTTTACCTTCCCCTTTTTCTGCCCTCTGTCTGTTCTCTCCGCCATTTTGCTTGTGCTCTCCTCCTTTTTCCTCCTCACCAGTGTCTGTACCTCCTTTTGTCTGCATGTTTAGTCTGTCCTCTCCTGCTTGTCCTCCCACCCCAGCTCCTGCTCTGGGAGTATTCATTGCAGGGCTGTCGCCGGGATTAGCCAGCTGTGCAGCGTAATGGAAGTTATAAAAGTGCCTTTCCCTCCCTCTGATCTTCTCCAGCTGTTTCTGAGCCTCCTGGAACACCCGCGTGTACAGGAAAATCATCACCACCAGCGGCAGGTAGAACGACACTATGGAGGAAGACACTGCGTATGGTGCGTTGGTGTTGAAATCACAGCAGTACTGATCAGCCAAGCACTGCAGAGCCTCTTCATCTTCTGATACCCACCATTTCATATGGATGGGCAGAAAGGAGATGAGGGAGGCCACCACCCAAACTCCCAGGACCACCACAAAGGCCCGACGCCTGGATAGCAGCAAAAGAAAGAGAACACATAAGAGAATGAGACGTAAATCATATTTTCCATTTTCACAGAAAAATACCAAGATTCTTTTAAAAGGAGGGGATTGGTCTCAAATGATTGATGTGTTTCCTATAGCCAGAGGATGCAGTTCAGAACAATTCACAGTCAACAAGGACCTCTTTCACAAAAAACTGTTCAGAATATGCTTCCAGTAGAAGACAGTGAGGATGAATATGGAGAGGAAAATACCAAAAATGTTATGCGCCAGCCCCTCAAAGTAAGCTTTCACACCACAGGAATTTTTTCAGGAACAGTTTCAAAAACTTTCCGTCATTTCCCATTTTGGTACCAGAACTATAGTTTGTAAACTATTTAGATGCTCTCCAGTGGTACTTATGGGTGGAGCTTGCAATACCAAATATTACTGATTTATCAGACGCAAACTTTCCCAGCTCAACTGCCACACAGAGAAAGAGTGAGGTAAAGGGACTTTTGAAGAGTGGAGTGACAAAGAAGCTCAAGTCCTTCTATCTTTTTATGTGGATAAAAGTACTTCAAAAGATCTTGATACATTAGAACTCTTGAATTACTTGCTGTGTTGTGAAAAGCATCAAGTTCAAGTTCAAGCTATTTCCCCAAAATATACTACTTCTGTATTTATCCCTCAAAAGCAATTGACTATGCAGCATAACAGTTCATAATAACCATAATAGACATAAAAAGTGATTTAAAAAAAATTGAAACCCAATATCTCAAATCCTGGTTTTTGGCCTGTGAAACCTGTGCTTTGGTGTTTAATGGAGAAGAACTTCCTTTGGAACAGATTATGTTCCACATCCTAAAAATGCATTTTTCAGAGAAAAATAAATCAGTAATTTCCAATATTCCTACAATTTCTGACAATGTACTCTACAAAGCATAAATACACACTGAGAATGAAATCACTAAGCTAGACCCAAACATCTCTGTCATACCTGGTTAGCAGTGTTGGGTAGCGGAGCGGTGAGGTGATGGCGAGGTAGCGGTCCACAGCAATCACACACAGTGTCTCAATGCTGGCCGTAACACACAGCACATCAGTTGCTGTCCAGAACTCACACATGAAATTTCCAAACTGCCAGGCACCCAACAGGATGTAGGTGGAGCCAAATGGGACAACAACCACACCCATAATGAGGTCAGCAGCTGCCAGTGAGGTAATGAACAGGTTGGTGACTGTCTGGAGTCGCTGGAACCGCAGTATGGCTGTAATCACCAGGATGTTACCTGGACAGAAAACCAGATTCATTGTATGCAGTTGACTTCTTTTGATCTACTGATCAATCCATCAATCACTTGATCAATAATCAACAATCACTTCTAGTTATAGTTGAATAACTTACCAAAAACGATGGCCAAAACCAGAATGGACATGGCGGCACCAAGCAACACAATCTCTGCATCACTATACTCTGAGGACCTTGCCGACAAATCAGAGACCAGGGAGGAATTGGTGTGCTGTGATTGGTTAGCACTCACATGTTCCATGATCTGCAGACATAGCACAAAACGCAACTTTGTTCTCATTGTGGTAAATGAAAAAAGTGGTTTAGACAAATTTAAAGTGACTGAAACCAAAGAGTAGTAGCAACTTGAGAGTTTTTAGGTTCATTTTTTGTGATAGTTTTGCAAAGTAGGCTGTGCTTATACGCAATCTGATGGGACAAACCAAAGTGATTCTTCCATCATTTGTCTGTGTGTTACCACAGCGCTTTGGTTTTAAATGATGGCCATTTTGCAGGTTAACATAATACCTAGAAATACCTATCATATTTGTAGTGCATTGGTTAAGTTAAAAACAGAAATCAGACGTTTGTACACTTCATTAATAGCTGAAAGCAAAAGAATAGTTAAAATAGGATGAATAGCGCACCATGGCTATTGCATGACTTATTTGTGTTTTTCACAGGGGAAATCATATCTTTCTCTCTCTCAGTGTTATCATGAATCCATCAAGTGTATGCTACTCTTCTTCTTTATTGTGTATTATTATTTTGTCTCATTGTAAGCCATACTGTACATTTCAGTGGTCACACTGGCTTCAATATTGTCAAATAGATGGACTAACTTTCCCACTAGTATTAATGTATATATAGCTTTACTGTGTCTTGGTACGATGTAGCTTAATTGCAGTGACACGTGATTAAATGAAGTTATCCCAGGTCATATTTCTGCCAGTTTGCAATTTCCCTCACCATGGGAACTATTAAATCACATGCATTTTTAAAAATTTCTCACATATTTTAACAGATGCCATCCTCCATAGCAGAAAATAGACACATAGATCAATATGACAGGAGGCACCTGGTGTTTCCATCCAATTTGACAGAGTAAGGTTGTATTCAGCTGCTAACTGTCTGAGCTTTTGGCAACCTGTTTGCTTTGGTGTGTGCTTCCTACATAGATCCACATTTGGGAGTGTATTTCTATGCACTTCTCATATTTAGACTTAAAAGAGAACAGCATTTACAGTTTTTATTTTTTGAATGCAGCTGTGACTGCGTTTTGGAGGTTGTTTGGTGGACTGGACCTCTGGGTGCAGGTACACCTGGATTTATATGCAGGTTGGCTTTATTCCAAAACAATCCAAACACTCACAACGCACATTAATGCCAGCTGTAAAGAGGTGCATTGATTCACATGTGTTTACGCAGTTTCCCTGTAGTCAGTGAGCAAAAGTGTTGAATTTTGGGAGCTGTTATAAAAAGCCAAGGTGAGACATGTCTACCTATGTAGTGTAATAATTTAATGAGGGTACATATATGTTAAAGGACCATACCGGCAATCATACATGACTGAGCCCAATATAAACATTACATTACTGACAACTATTTCCCAAAATATACTATTTCAGCAGTAAATTTTATAATTTTTTTCCTACCTTCCAGACTGCCATTGGCTTCAGTTCATTCCAGTATGCTATTAAAATCA
The DNA here is from genome assembly GCA_014773175.1 of Lucifuga dentata. Classification (NCBI taxonomy): domain Eukaryota; kingdom Metazoa; phylum Chordata; class Actinopteri; order Ophidiiformes; family Bythitidae; genus Lucifuga; species Lucifuga dentata. The sequence goes on from VXCM01005192.1 coordinate 17,423, forward strand.
ACCNAATTTTTTTCCTACCTTCCAGACTGCCATTGGCTTCAGTTCATTCCAGTATGCTATTAAAATCAACCTGGTAGATACTTGAAATGTGCTGAGATATGTAATCCATTACAGCAAACACAACATGTTAGTTTTTTTTTTTTTTTTCNTTTTTTTTTTTTTTTCCAAAGTAGCTTAATTTAACTGGTCCAACACAGAGCTGCATGGAAGACAGTGTATGTCTCCGCCAGGGAATACAGTCCCAGGAGAAGACAGCTTTTGCAGAGAAATTAAAATGACTGTCTATGCAGTCATGCATAAAATGTTCAGAGAAACATTAGATTTTATCACCTGGACATGTGATTTTGAAAGAATATGGTTTTATGTTTTGAAAATTTGTTATCAGCAACATACCATATCGTATATGCGGGTTGTATATATTGGACTCAAAAATGCACGATTGCCAGTATGGTCCTTTAAATACTATTCTCTACATGCCAACCAGCTACTGTTACTCATTGCTGAGTCCATAGCTATGAAGTTCACACTTTTTTGCAGTTACATTTAGCAAATAAAGAGGTGCCAGACTGTGGTGTAAATGATGAATCTGCTGTTCATTTAACTGCAGACTCATTTTTAAAAAATCAATTTTTCATTATGGAAGCTCAGCGGGCTGATTCAATAGAAATTAATGAAGCACAGCCCAGCCTGTCCTTGACAGATGATTATGGTCTGCACACACTCCAGTTGTGTACATATAAAAAGAAACCAGGAAAGGTTCATTTTGCTGCATTTATGAGTTGTGTGTGTGAAACGGTGAGCATACTTGTTGCTGTCTTTAACAAACCTGTGGGTCAATAGTATTTAAAGCTGACCCTGCAGCCATTTTTACTGCTGGTGGCCAGTGCTTATGATTCTTGACTGTCATTGCACAGATTAATCTGAACACATCATCATCATCATCATTAGGCTGTGCGTGGTTTGATCTGCTGCATGCCTTTATAGTTTAATACAATTTAATCACTTACACACACAGACAGAAACTTTACCAACAGTCTGAGCCCAACAGTCAAACACAAAAGACTCACACTTAGATATGCATTATTTAAGGAGAGGTATGTGGTGGAGATCTTGCAGATCCCAGATCTTGCAGGCTTAGTAGAATAAACTAATGAAAACAGACCAAAGCTCAGCAGGAAGAGAGATTAACTTGTTTTAAAACACACTAATCACACTTAAGAACTTTGTCATAAAATATTGACCTCTCATGATAAAGTAATTATTCAAATATATGTGAATATTTCATTATAATTTTTTAAGGTCATATTTTGTGCTTTCAAAACAAAATCAATCAAATGGTACATCATTAATAGTGTTTTGATGGTTTAATTTAGGTTTTTAAAAAACTTCCCATCATCAACTTACCGGGAATGCACAATTTAAAATCATTAATTTTACAAATGCATAATAATGGAGTTATTTGTTTTTGCAAATGAAATCTTTCTCATTATATGCAATCTAATTTAGATTTACTCTCAAATCCAAAAATTACTCTCACACTGAAATAAGCAGACATCTTGCTAAATCAGAGGTCTTTTAATTTGTCAACTGTTAAAATAAATAAAAATATAATAAGTACCATCCTTTCAAATGTGTGTTTTCAGTGTCATTTTGAAAAGATTTTATAGAGTTCCAGTGTATGTACAAAAATCCTCATGCTGTAGTTTAGGAACCACGGGACCCCCTACTTTGCTGACATCCCTGCTTTCCCTGACTGATATTAATCTTAATACTATGAGTCTAATTCCATGCCTAAAGAATTTTAATGCTTGAATAATTGCAAATTCTGCCAGAGGACGCTGCTGTTTAAAGTGGTTCTTTAAAAAAAAAAATGACGTCATTATAATTAGATCAGAACATGAGCGTGAGGAAGCATATGTTGTGTAACTCAGGCTTCACTTTTAGTTTTCTTACCTCCAGGTTTGGTGCTTTACAATCCAGGGATTCAATAATCCAGAAACTTTTAAATCCACCACACAAAGTATCATTATAGTGTTGGTCAGCAGTTTATGGTTCTTCTTCTTGTGCTGTTTGAATGCCTACTTTTGGTGTTACAGACATGCACAAACACACGCACACACACACATACACACTCTTGCGCTCTCTGTTGACAGCCTCGTACGTAAACACACACTCCTTCAGCTCTCCACCACACTTGCCCTTTTGAAGCAGCTGAGCCGTCACCCTTCTTATATGCATGCCCAGTGACATCACAGCAGGACAGTAGCCAATCAGAGAACAAGGAATGGCTTTCAGTGTGTATCTCATATACCCGGTGCACTGAGAGCTCAGCAGGACTGTGTGCCCTCTGGAAAACATTCTTTTTTTTTTTTTTTTAANTTTTTTTTTTTTTTTTTAACATTTATTTATTCAGGGAAGCTTTTCTGAGCTCCTTTTCTTGCTTCACATTCACACTTTGGAGCCTAAAACAACCACAGCCTTCTGTTTTTGGCCACTGAGCAGCTCTTCTACTGCAGTTAAGGGACATAAAGCATAACTGCAGCCATTTTTGACCTGGATACCATGTCCTATAATTTTCCAGTGCATAACCTTTCATTGGAATAAAAGACACTGTGGTGTGGTTACAGTTACAGAGTGTGTGTGAGACTCGCTTTGGCTGCTTTTTGTGCTGATGTCTGAGGTTCATTCACTAGAGGGATTACTGCAGAGTTATTTACCCTCGAAGACTTAAAGTGATACTCCACTTTATGCTTAATGTCAAAAGATTTTAGGGTTAGTACCTCAATAGAGTAATGACATGGGACTAGTTATTTTGGGCAGTTAGGATTATAGAGTTAAAAGACCTCTTCATTTTCTGCAGATAACATCAGGTGACTGGCAGCTGGAGAGCTTCCCAGGCTTAGATGTCTCTGGCCTCTCCTGGTTTAACCATCCGTATAAACAATGAGCAACTGTGCTGCAAAAATCTCAGTCACCGATAAGAAATGATAAGATACGCATTCATGTTCACAAGACTTGTCCTATATATGTGGTATGTTGGATTCATGGACACTTCACGCTGTGGAAATATGTCCTCAGGCATTAATTCTCTCCTGTTTGCAGAATGTTGTTGCTTTGAAAAGAACTCACAAATTTTTAAGTGTATTTGCTTAAGAGGTTTGCAGCTCATATATTCCATTTTAAAGACACCATTGAGTTCTTCCTCTGTGATCTTTTGCTTTTTGTTTGCAAATGAGCAAAAAGAAAAAAAAATGGCAATAGATTAAGTGTTCACATTTCAGCATCAGACCACCAGGCAAGTTTTCTTTCTCAAAATCAGTGACTTTTAGTTGAGATTTCTTTTCTTGACTTAGTTTATTACATAGCTTGCATCCGCTTATTTTTCTCAAACCAAAGGCAACAAATGTGAAGAGGGACAAAATGGCATCACTTACTATGTAATTTATGTTACTGTGAACTGAATGTATTGTAACAAAAAAAAAAAAAAAAAAAATCTGTACACACTCAGAGGATAGGTACATTTTTCTACTGAAAACTACATGTATTGCAGAAGTACTATAACAGGCAAATAATGGGCCATTATGTAACAGTTTCCACTAATTTAGCCTAATCTTAAGGTATAGTTACAAACATTTATAGCAGCACACCACTGTTGGGGAAAAATCTAAAAAGAATGAATGAATGAATGAATGAATGAATAAATAATAAATAAATATCACTAATTTTCCTTACTATTCTGTAATGATTCACTGATTCAACAATTAAACAATTTAGTCACTTTGGGCACAAAATTGTACTTTTGGAGGTACAAGTAAAGGCAGGGTGATAGTGTGGATTTTTCAAATATGGTCATGCTGAGGCCCTTACAACACAGGTAATTTTGATCAGAAACAAGCCACGAAAGAAAAGCTACCTTAGTGATCAGGTATGGGGTGCAATCCCAGTGTGCTTTAGCATAAACTTCTGAACCCCAAAAGGTACAATTCTAGACTGAATGCACAATTCTAGAACAAAATATGTTGACTAAATTGGTGCTTAAGCTACATTCATAATTAATGATTGATGGAACTTGGGAAAATGTTTCCACTGTTATATTTTATGAAATATGTCTGTCAGGATTAATGAAAGAAAAACTCTTAAAAATGTTTTTTTGAATAGGCAGCACTGGCCAAAGCAGTTTTGGGGCCCGAACCAAAATTGCAGACATAACTCCATATTTACGACAGTCTGTGGAATAAACAAGCAGCTCGGCTTAATTTTCAGGTCAAATTGATTCAGTATTCCTCATGTCACTGAACGCAGCTTTCTGTCTTATTCAAGCTGAATTTAACCTGCTGGCATAAACACAAAAGCCACCCACACAAACCATATGTGGGCCAGTTAAAACAAACTCTACAAAACAATCCTTGACACTCATATTTAACACACTCTGCTCAGACGAGAGCATTGTTATTGCTTTAGCCGAGATGAAGCAACAATGGCTTCCATACTTACAAATTAATACTCTTTTATGTTAATAATGTGAAATATGATCGCTTAAGTTCATCAAGTACACATTTCTCTCGCTCTCAAATCCCCCAACACAGAAACACACAAAAACAACTTGTTATATAAGATTTACAGTTAGAGGAGAGGAAGACTGATTTTTTTGTCTGTTTACTCCCACAGGAAACAGCTTGGCAATGTGATGATCATTTGTTTTCCTTTTTGCTTGATCCCTTCTACAGGTTAAGGTGAATTTCACACTTAATCAGAGACATTTTGTTAGTTTCAGTAGCAGATTTAGTATTTTCTTTTTCCCCTGATGTCAGTCTAATCATGCTTTGCGAGGGTGTATCTTCTTTTGCCAGAGGAAACAGGAAACATATGAACCTTGGTGAGCGCCTCACATTGTCTCTCTTCTTTCTTTCTTTCATTTTTACAATTTAACTGTCCTCCTTTAATCACCTCTCAGTGTTCAAGATCTGTGTTTTGGGGTACATTTGTCAAGGAGACCAGAACAACTCCATGTAGCCAAAAAGAATAACATTTCATTTTTAACACTGTGAGTTAGCAGTGGGATCAGCAGCAAGTAACTAAGGACATTTACTTGTAGTTGTGTTTTACTGGAGTATTTCATGTCAGAGAGGGATCCTACTTTGACTCATCCAAGACAAACACATTCTGCTCAAAATGAATAGCATATGAAGACTTTTCATGCTTTTATCCAAATAATGTCAGATGGTTTGCAATCTTTTTCTTCCAGCTGTATGTACTTACAAGTTATTTTGTAGGTTCACATTTTACATTTAATATGCAATAAATATGAATGTAAAAATAGTGTATCTCCAAAATAAAGTAGACTTTTTTAGCTTCAAGGATCATACCAGTGATTTTGCATATTTAAGCCAAATAAAGACTACCTGCATACATGTTACATTACTGTCAACCATTTTCCAAAACCTTATGTTAGTTTTCCTGTTGTTTTACCAAATCCCCTACTATTTCAAAATCAAATGTTCAGGTCATGCAGCCACCTTAAAATCCATGTTTTGCAGATTAATTTGTCTTTAAAAGCCATCTTCTCCTGGGATTCTGTTCCCTGGTGAAGATATGCTTTCTTCCTTATTACTTGTTACTTTGACAAAAAAAGTATTAGATGTTGTGTGATGGATTAGCTGTATCAAGCATGTTCCAAGTCTCTACAAGTTGATTTTTATATAAAACCAATTGCAATCTAGAAGGTAGGAAAAACAATTCACCCTTCCAGTAGCATGTTTGGGGAAATGGTTGACTGTTAGTAACGTAACATGTATGCAGGTAGTATGGACTCAAACATGCAAAACCACTGGTATGGTCCTTTAATACACACACATAGTTTATAGTATGTATAAGAGCATTAGAGAATTTACTCAACATCTACTTCCTTCCTTCCTTCCTTCCTTCCTTCCTTCCTTCTCTATAACTGGATATACAAGGTTTTCTCTACTCTTCTTCACTTTTCTTCACTTTTACTTTTGATATCTGGGTACATTTTAATGCTAATAATCTTATGTTTTTAAAACTAAAATTCTGAAATTATTTTAGAAAAAGATTTGAGTAGTTTTTCCACCTGGGAACAGTCGAGTTTTAACCTCACAGCTAATTTGCAGTTGTGATTCTGCAGTGAAGAGTCGCTTTGTTAAGGAACACATGCTGTCATCTGGCCCGCAAGTAGTTGCGTCAGAGCACTGGATGCCTGCAGACAAAACTGCTGTTTTTACCAGCAGAGCAAAAGCCAAGTGATCATGTGACTATTGAGAAAAGAAAAGAGAACATGAGTGACTTGTTTGACTGATCTCTGCCTCTCTCTCCTCCGTTGTCTTTGCTCCCTCACTCTATAATGTCTTCCTATGGGGAAAGAGACCTGCTGTGTGACTGACCCTGGGCACCATTTCCATATCCTCCTTTCTTTCCCAACACATTCCTCTACTCCTCTTCCTGTCCCTGTCCCATCCCTTCCTCCCTCTCCACATCCTCCTCTCCCTGCCACTCCCATCTATCCCTCACCATCTTTGCTATGCACCCTGCACACGACCACCTTGTTTCCAGTGGCGGGCCATGTATTTTACACCTAGGCCTTCATTGCTGTCTTCCCCCAGTTAAACCACCTTCAAATAACCTCACCATAACACTAGGGCTATAGGCCAGAGGTATTCAAATACAAATCTTAAAGTTCCATAAAGAAAGTTTTCAAGAAGACAAAGGTTTATTTATGAAGTCGCCAGCACTTGCCATTTCCAGCTTTTCTTGAAAGGTCCTTCTCGGAAAAGGTTTTGCCAGTAAATCCGCCACCAAATCCATTTCTTCTCCTCCTTCAGCCATTGTGCGTTAAAAAACAACAGGACTAAGTAAAACATCTAAAGCTAGTTTTACAGGCACATGAAAAATTGGGTTTTTATGGCAGCTGGCATTCACACGAAATATGCTGACGTAGGCGACTAGGCCAGCTAGAAGGCCCTGGCATGTCAAAGAATATGCCCAACATGGCAAACTCAAAATCTGATGGTTAAAGTCAACAACATCGTTCCATTTGCTTCAACAGCAAAAACAGAGGGGATTCACTCGAGATTCTGAAGGCCTCAGGATAGATTTTTCAGGGTAGATTTTTCACCCAGAGACAGCACAGGTGGAAAATCTGATTGGATAAAAGCTCTAATTTATATGAGCTTCACTGGAAGCAGCACAACTGAGGGAGAGAGTAGCAATGAAATAATGTTGGTAGGCTGATGGGAACAAACTTTGTAAAATACATATAGCATTAATTAAAATATATATTAAACTATAAAAATATAATTTTCTGATNTTTGTAAAATACATATAGCATTAATTAAAATATATATTAAACTATAAAAATATAATTTTCTGATTCTGACAATCTGTTGGCTAGCAGAGAAGGCCTTGCTGGCCCTGATGGCCCACCTTTACTTGTTTCTCCCGTTTCTTCTTCACCATTCTTTATGCTCTACGGTACAAAAGCTAGGCTGCATCATCTTTCGTGTCTAAGGTAAAATACATCAGCATTGAAGAAAAGAGAGAGGATGTTGGTGGTTTTGGTGAGCTAATGTGCATACCATATGTTAACGTGCAAGTTTGACTTTTACTAAAGACCTTTATTGCGGATTTCCTCCACTTATTGTCTCTGTTACATTCCACCGAATCAATATTGAATAAAACTATAAAGCTATTATACTTTAAGATTTCTTTGGCAGTAAAAGAGTTCCTGTGCCAGCTCTACTGCCATGTTTGACGCGAATGTGATCCTGAAACTACGGATATGATGAAGGTACATTTATGCCACACAAACGCCTTCTGCATTGTTTCAGAAATCAAGATGTGCGTGATCTCGCAAACGAGTCTCAAATCCGGCCTCCCCAGCCGGCTTTTAAAGCTGCAATTATATCACATTTTCCTTGTGCCCAATCTGGCGTCTGTGTAAAGGACCATACTGGTGATTTTGCATGGTTAAGCCCAATAAATACTACATACACATTACCTTACATTGCTGGCAACCATTTTCCAAAAATGAAACCTTATTTTAATTTTCTTATATTTTTCCAAATACCCTAATTTTTCAAAATCAAATGTTCAGGTAATATACCCACCTTAGAATTTTATGTTTCATCTGGTCTGAATGTAGAAGGAATAGTCATTTTTAATTTCTTTGTAAATTCCTGGGACCATATTTCCTGGCAGAGACATACATTTTCTTCAGTGCAGCTCTGTGTTAGACCAGTTAAATAAAGTTTTTTTATTAAAAAAAAACTGTGTAGATGTCTTGTTCGCTGTGATAGATTACCTATCTCAAGCACCTTTCAAGTCTCTTCAAGTTGATTTTAATAATATACTTGAATGAACTAAAACCCGATAGCAGTCTGGAAGGTAGGAAAAACAATTCTAATATTGACTGTTCCAGTAGTATGTTTTGGGAAATGGTTGTCCGTAACATAATGTGTATGCTGGTTGTATATATGGGACTCAAACATGCAAAACCACTGATGTGGTCCTTTCGGCTTAAACCAGGCATGAGAGTGATAAGAACTGTTGTGACACATTTAAAAGTCACAAATAAGATGTTTTTAGCACTAAAACATTCTAGACAGAAAAATTACCAGCAAAACCACAATTTTTTATGACAGGATTAACATAAGTCAAGCAAATGAAACATAACAGAGTAAATCCATCAGTAAATGACAGATTTACATGCTGAGATGACTTCTTTGAGTGAAACTTTTCTGTCCTTTTTTGAAAGAGGCCATCTGCATCCTGTATATAATACATCAGGCCCACTGGGGTCTTATTACCATTTCTTGCAGTCCCCTATAGCCTATGTTAAATCTGCCTTCATCTTCATCGTTAACATCATCTTTCTTGCACAAACATCTCACGGTGGCTACATATGAGCTGCAATATCCTGATGTTAACAGGATTAGGACAATGTTCTGAATAACAAACTACCATATAAAAACATTTTCATAGTCACATAGTTAGAGTTAAGATAATAAAATTTAGATATGAAGTATTCTAAATATTATTAAAGGACCATAACACTCATTTTGCATGTTTGAGCCTAATATATTCAATTTTCATACACATAAGGTTACTAACAATCAGCTCCCAAAGCATACTGCCGAAACAGTGAGTTAAAAATTTTTTTTCCTACCTTGCAAACAACTCGTATACTCAGGGATTAATTTTTTTTTTTTTTTTTAAGTTTCGTAATTTTAGCATTTAAGCACAATAAAAAGTGCTTCTAAAAAAGATTCTGGAGTGAATGTTTGTCTCCACCAGGGAATATAGTCCCAAAAGAAAACCTGCGTTTATCGAAAAATTTAAATAACCGTGACTTCATAAGGCTTCGTAACTATTAGCAGGTGAAACATCGATTTTCAGGGTGGGTGTACCTCTTGAATATTTAATTTTGAAAGATTAAGAGATTTTGCAAAATATCAGGAAAACTGAAATACAGTTTTNTTGAATATTTAATTTTGAAAGATTAAGAGATTTTGCAAAATATCAGGAAAACTGAAATACAGTTTTTAATCCTTTGGGAAATGATTGTCAGTAACTTTACGTGTATGAAACTTGAATATATTAGACTCAAACGTGCAAAATGGGTGGCATGGTCCTTTAAGGCTTTTAGACATGCATAAACATTAACTGTTCTCTGACTCAGTGTTTTCATTGTATTTTGTGAAACACATGCTTGACTACAGAGATTCTTCTCTTCTGTGTGACCATAAAATGTGGAGCTCATGGTGTTTTCACAGGATTTACAAAGAGCCGCAGATTTATAACAGCGTCTTTAACAACGTCATAGAAAGATCCTGAAGGGAAACTGTTTTGTCATCATGTGATGTGTCTTCAGTCACTAATCTGTGCTCTGTCGAATATAAATGAAAGTTGAATAGAGGCTAATTTCTAAGCAACTCATGTAAACAGCTGAATAATGGCAGCATCACGCCTGTCTGGCTGAGGAGACACAGTTGTTTTGCTTTGGCCCCCCAAAAATTCATGATCATAAATGACAGAGAATGAACTTTGGATCACTTTTCAGTCCATGTGAGTTTTGGGTGTCATATACCTTTATATATATTTACAAGGCTACATAATATGTGCATGTGTGGGACATGTGACAGTAAAGGAATTACAGGAATTACTGGTGTTTTTTTTTTTTTTATAAAGCAGAAGGGTTTGAACACAGATAAACTTTTTTCTCTCTCTCTTCTCTTTTTTCTGTCCATTCCCACTCACCCTCTCTCCCTCTCTCATTTGTGTCACTCTTTCATTCCTTCATCACTCCCTCCTCTTTCATCTCTTCTCACCTCGTGTTAATAACTCTTCCTCTCCCTTCTCCCTCTCCGTGCCCTCTCTCTCTTCCTCTGTCTCCCCCTTGTATAACATGTGGACCATTTTTCATTTTGCCTCTTTTTCTTCGCTCACCCTTGCTTCTATCAGGGTCCTCTTTTTCCACTCGTGTCTTCTGTCATCCTTTTTGAAGTGCCATTTCCAAATGATCCTCTGCAGTCTTTTAACCTCAGATGCATCAAGTTAACAGCTTTAGAAGTCATGTTGCCACAAGATGAATTAATTTATATCAACAATTTCTCATAATTGCCTGGCCAGCGGCTTCTTACATAATAAGGCAGAATTAATTTCTAGCTAATGTAGTAAGATTTGTGTTTATAGCTCTTGGTAAATTAAAACAGTAGATGATAAGCTTACTAGTCTTCTCAGAATTGCTGTTTTTGGCACATTTGAAATGTTCCTGCTTTTGATCAGGTTCTTATTTGTTCACATTTTCACTATTTGTCAGCTCATAGTTAAATTTAATAGTCACTCATCATAGTTTATGCCGAACAGGACACAGTTTTCTCCCTGTACGCCAGATGTTGGCATTATGGTTTACCTGTGCATGTAGGGGCACATGCATGCTTTAACACATGCACGAGGACACACTCAACTGAGTAACTTACATTAGAAAAGGTAGTATGATTGTTATAATTGTTATGGATGATTAGATAATATTAGACTGGCATTATTTTATCCATCCATTTCCTATACACGTTTGTCCTGTTACGGGTCACGGAGGGACTGGAGCCTATCCCAGAGAGGCGGGGTAAACCCTGGACAGATCTCCAGTCTATCACAAGAGACAGACAAACTAATTCACACCTTCATTCACACCTAACGGCAATTTAGAGTTTCCAGTTCACCTGACCTGCATGTCTTTGGAGGAAGCCGGAGTGAACCCACACAGACACAGGGAGAACATACAGATTCCACACAGAAAGGACCTGGTTGGATTTGAACCTGGGACCTTCTTGCTGTGAAGCGACAGTGCTAACCACTAAGCCACGGTGCCGCCCAGTATTATTTTATGTTTATATAAATTATTTTTGTATCTTTTTTTAAAGGTAAATCTGATTTTTATTTTTTATTACTGGATGATCTCAGGTTGGGTGACAGTGAGCTGCTCAGTTCCATGTGTGCAGCTGATGGTTCCTGCTTATGAACTGGCAGCAAGCAGAGACAAAGATCTAACTAAGTGAGCAGTTTGACCTTTAAAGGACCATACCAGCCATTTCGGATGTTTTAGCCTAAGATATTCAATTTTCATAGACGTAACGTTACTGACAATCATTTCCCAAAGCATACTGCTGGAACAGTGAATTATTATTATTATTTTTCCTACCTTCCAGACCGCCATTGGTTTCAGTTCATTCTGGTACATTATTAAAATCAACTTGTTGATACTTGAAACATTCTTGGGATAGGTAATCCTTTATCGTGAACAACACGTGTATTCAGGGTTTTTTCAAACTTTCATAATTTTAGTGTTTAAGGGCAATAAAAAACGCAAAGTGAATGTATGTCTTCATCAGGGAATATAGTCCCAAAAGAAGACCTACGTTTATCAAAAAATTTAAACGACCATGACTTCATAAGGCTGCGTAACTATTAGCAGGTGATTTTTAAGGTGGGTGTATTACTTGAATATTTGATTTTGAAAGATTAAAAGATTTTGCCAAATATCAGGAAAGCTGAAATATGGTTTTATCTTTTTGGGAAATGATTGTCAGTAGCCTTACGTGTATGAAAATTGAATATATCATCAGACTCAACCATGCAAAATGGGTGGTATGGTCCTTTAGCTACACTTATTGTAGCTTTTTGAAGTTGCATAGAACATTAAAAAATGACTACTTTTATAGTTTGTTTTAGTCTATGTTGGTGACATTTATCTTCACATTTTGGACAATCCCATCAAGATGTTTACCAACAAAAAACATTTGGAAGTATTTGCCCCTTTCTGGTTTGATGGTCCCTTTAGTTTCTGCAGCTGACACAGACAATCTCTACAAAAGACATTTATGGAAGCTGTCCTGGTATGTTACCATCCCAAAGCAATAGATAATTTCTGTCCAAACACAGCTGCTCAAACTATTTTGGAAAAGTATGAAAGCCAGTGTAAAACAGATGGCTCCACACCCAGATTTGAATGATGTGAGAGAAAAGGCAGCCAAAGGAGATGTTTAGCCTTACTTGTCTAAACTACCACACAAGAACACGTCATTACAACAATGCAGATTCATGTCGACTAAGTGCTCTAAGGTGAAAGAAATACCATTTTTTCTGAGGTGGAATATTAGCCTCCTGCACCTTTTTAGGTAACAGATTGATTATAATCTACTTCACAGCCAAAAAATGGCTGACTTTTATTATTAATATTGTTCACATGAAAGAAAACACCATCAGCAGAGTGGAATTAGCAGAGTAAAAAATGTCTTGCCCAAGAGACCATAACAGGAAGCTGAGCTGGTTTTAGCAGGGCATGATGTGGGAGATATGAAGCCCTATTAGAGGAATGACTTTCCACTTGATTTATTTTGGAAGAAACTGGAAGAAACTACATTGTAAAATGGCTATCTGTAGATCTGTTGGCCAGTTTGTTTTAACTTCGGAGATCTGAAGAAAGAATATTTATAAAGAAAGCAGATTTATGAAGTGTAGTTTCATATCAACAATCAGCAATGATTTTGACGGATGAGTTCATAATTTTTGTCACTTTGCCATCCAGATTTCTGACCTAGAAAGCCTAATTATGATCACACCTATGCACATGCATCCACACACACACACACACACACACACACACACACACACACACACACACACACACACACCATACATACACAAATGTATAATGTGTGGGTAATAGAATGCTGAAGTCCAGTATTTTAACTTCCCCATCTTCTGCTTCTGCAACACAATGTCATCTCAGTTTTCAACAGCAGATGCAGTATCTCATTACTGCCTCTTCTAAATATAATAACTCAACCATACCTATGTTTTTTTTAAAAAAATACTATGGTCATTTTTATAAATCATTCTTTCAGTTATTGTAATTTTAGAGTTCCAATTTTAGGATTTAAAATTTCAACAATTCCTATGAAGTCCAAATTAAAAATCAGAGCTTGAATGTGTTACACAGACTGGCCAGACAATAAGACATCAATCACCTGAATGACCCAACAGACACAAAGTGGAAATGATCATCCAGTTAGCATATTGTTTTTCTGGCTTCAGGCGATTTCTGATAGGAGGCTTTAGCCAAACGCTAAAGCTCCACTTAGTGATTCTGTAGACAACCAATAAAAATCAGCATGAAAGAGGAAACCATCACACACACTCAGCTGAATATATTCAGGCCAACAAAAAAGTCATTGCTCACTATTTCAAAAAAACACAAATTACTCCATAGGACCACCATTTTTGTGAGCATCTGTTTGTTACGTTTTTTTCCTTAAAGAAGCCCTTTGTGTTGCTACATCAGAGGAGATAGGAAGAGTCAGTAGTTCACCAGTGTTTGCAGGAAGTATGCTGCACATTGTTTTGAATTTCAGGGAAATGAGCTGGAAACACAAAACGGTAATGATATAAACATGTTTTTGTGCCTTAGCATGCAACGGTAAATGAAGCTGCTTGAAATAATGTTGATACCAAGCCTATTTCAAGCCACTTAATGAAAGTCAATAGTTAAAATGAAATATTTAGGGGAAAAGACATGTAAAAGTAACTGGCAATGAGAAAATATGAATGATTTTAAATGTTCCAGTTGTTTACAGTGCTGAATAAAGTATAAAATCAATTCGTATATTGCTGTTTTTATAGCGTGAAATGAATGCTCCAAATTCTGGAGAAGTCAGTGCCTCAACCCTCATTCAGCCCAGATGCATGGACAGAAATCATCAAATGTGATTCAAATGAGTCTCAGGCTCATCTGGCTTCATTATTTAACAAAAGGATTAAACCTACGATACTTCATTCCTCCTGTCAGGCTGACAGGATGCTGCATCCCTTACATCATCTTAACGTACACTGCCACCTTTTGGTGTCTTTCTGTAGATACATGTGACATACAGCCACCATGACTGTGGACTGTTTACCTACTCTTTCCATCCATGTCCCATGTGAGGCTGTCCTTGTTGTTGTGTTGGACTTAATTATAGAAATATACAGTGCCTCCAGAAAGTTTTCAGACCTCTTCCCTTTTTGCACATTTTATTGTTGTAGATTTAATTTTAAATGGATAAAATCGCCATTTTTTTCCCCATCAATCTACATTCAATAACCCATAATGACAAAGTGAAAACATGTTAGAAATTTTTCAAATTTATTAAAAATCAAAAACTGAAATCTTTCATTTACATAAGTATTCAGACCCTTAATCTTTCAGTACTTTGTAGAAGCCCCTTTGGCAGCAACTACAGCTGCAAGTCTTCCTGGGTACGTCTCTACAATTTTGGATTTGGGCAGTTTATTCTTCCTGGCAGATCCTCTCAAGCTCCATCAGATTGGATGGGAAGCGTCTGTGAGCTGTCATCTTCAGGTCTCTCCTCAGATGTTCTGTGGGGTTTAAATCTGGACTTTGGCTGGGCCATTCAAGGACAGTCAGAGACTTGTCCCGAAGCCACTCCAGCGTTGTCTTGGCTGTATGCTTCAGGTCATTGTTGTGCTGAAAGGTGAACCATCGCCCCAGTCTGAGGTCCTGTGCACTCTGGAGTAGGTTTTCTTCAAGGACCTTCCAAAAATTTGGCTGCATTCATCCTTACCTCAATTCTGGCCTTGGTCAGGGAGGTGACCAAGAACTCAGAGCTTTATTAATCTCAGAGGAAAATTGCTTTGTTTCAGCAGCCATGCCACAAGTCACAAAAGTCAGATCAGATTAAAAAAAAAAAAAAAAAAAAAAAAAAAAAAAAAAAAAAAAAAAAAAA
>VXCM01005193.1:15712-38171 GCA_014773175.1 Lucifuga dentata
TGCATGCACACACACACACACACACACACACACACACACACACACACTGATCTAAAAACTGTCTCTGTGTAAGTTTTCACTCTAAAAATTGGCTGCTGAAAACGTATAGAACTCCACGGTGAGTTTGGCTGCCGGTGCCGACAAACTCCAGGCTTCCATTCTTGGCTCAGAAAACTTGGAAAGGATCATTTTGTCACTTTCATAACTTCAAGTTGAAACGGAAAACCCTTTTTTTTTCATCATTTCTTTGTTATATTAGTAACTTTCAGATAAACTTTCTTTGAATGAATGACTCATCCTCTCTTGGCACTTAAAGATAGTAATCCAGGATCTTGGATCTTGGATAAAAGCTTCCCTCTGATTGGCTCTTTGTGCTCTGGTGAGATATTTAGCCGCTTCCTGTTGTCCTGCTCCAAGATTTGCCACAGACGTTTCACTCCTGCTGTAAAAAAAAAACAAAAACCAAACAGCAAGAAACGTTCCGCTCCGTTTGAGCCGGAGGAACAGCCTCTTCCTGTTTGAGCCATAAAATGATAAAGTTCATTTATCTCTCAGTATGTTCTGATTTATGTCTGTACAGTGATTAAGATGTAAACATGCAACAAAATAATAAGAGTTTGTCAAATATACACGACACCTTCCTTAATTGGAGTATGAGGGAGAATACCAGCACAGGAAATGCATGCAGAGGCAACTTATGATGATTTTTAGGAAATAAACTACCTGAATCCAAACCTATGAGGCCCAAGTTCTGATCAAATGTGGGATCAATTAAAGATAAATGGTGGAATTCATAAAACGCGGCACCACGTTTAATGTGTCAGTAAGGGAAAATATCGTCATGTGGCCACATTCCCTCATTCAGAAACGTTTATTTTAGCGTTTTCCTTGAAATACTATGATATTTCCTTATTTATGTATCAGGGAAGGGATTCATGAAACACACTGTCACAAAAATGAAGACAAAATCAATCCTGCCTAAAATTTTGATGTTAATACACTAAATATAGTTGCTCCGAAGTTTTTACAGTAATTCCTCTTTTCCCACATATTTAGAATTTAGATCAGCAGTTTCCATGTTTGCTGGTTTGTCATAATGACGCATTAGAGTTAAAATTAAAAGCCATAAAACCAGAATTCTTTCAATTTTAGTTAAATCCAGATTAGCACAATGCTGAGCTCATTTTTCAATAATTTGCTTTAGGTCCACATCCTTTTTCCTGTTTGTGAACAGAATTGATCGTGGCTATTCTCTGAAAAAGCAATAATCATTTTGGCGTTAAATGTAGCGTTTTTGAAGAAAAGATCATAGTTAAAGTTGAGATCATTATCAATATTAAATTTAAATTTTCTAAAGTCTTCTGTATATATGGCTGGTCTGTGGAACACTTCATAATTTATTGTCATTATATAAATTAGTCCCTCCAGGATTCTGCGATCGCATAATTCAATAAAATCAGCCAATCAGCGCATATTATGCGAGATCTCGCAATTTTGTCCAATCCCTGCACTTTTAGCGCATAAAAGGGTCCAATAATCATCTAACAGTCAACGTCACAAAAACAGAATGCATGTACAGTATTTTCACTCTGCTAAGAAACCCATAGCTATGTCCAACCCCATTCATCTCACAAATCAAACACTTACCATCACAGAAACTTACCAAAAATGTCACAAAATGTATCGCAAAATTTCAGAAAAGCTGCCGTGAAGAAATGCATTTTTGGCTGCAAAAAAATGTCACGAAATCCTGGAGGGACTGATATAAATCTTATTACCAACACATCTTTCCTTCCACTGAAATGACCATGACAGTATAGATGAAATAACAACTTTAGCTAATTAACATGCTAATGATCATATTTAATACAAACTGCAATTATTCTTAGAAGAGAAGGAATACATCACAAATCATAATCACATGTAAATAGACGTTTCATTTGCAGGCAGATGCAGCTGTAATGCAATTATATGTTTACCCCCCCCCCNCCCCCCCCCCCACACACACACACATGAATAAAACAAAACATATTGTGTGCAAAGGTGAGTTCAAAAGTTCCTTTGCAACATGTTACGTGAATCACCGTGAATTACTCAAACATGCATACACGCAATTTCTCTCACAGAAATACACACACACACACGCACTCCAGACACAAACACACACTTTTACAACTTTGAAGGATTACGATTCCTCCTGTAACAAATTAACAACAAGTGTGGATCTGACAGTAGACAAATCATTCTGTCTGCGTGTGTACGAATGTGGGAGTGTTTGCAGGCATTAGTATTTCTGTGTGTGTGTGTGTGTGTGTGTGTGTCCATGCCAGAATATTGTGAAACAAAGACTTATTGTCTTGCCTGGATATTTGTATGCAGCCAATTCATCATACATGGAGCAGCAGCTTGTGTGAATGGGTGTATACATGTGTGTATGTGTGTGTTTAGCTGTGTACATTTTTGTGACTTTGTGTATGGGGTTTATGTAAGTACAATATCTTGAATAGATATTTAACCATTGAAAGTATACATAATATACACATTTCCAAGCTCTTATTTTAATTTAAGGGTTTATTTGGGGGGAAAAATCTGCATCCTTTAGTTGATCCACTGTTACTCTTCCTTGCTGCAGCACTGCTGTGCACACTGAGTGAAAACAGTCTGAAGAGCCTGCTCTGTTCTACTCCTGCCAGCATCTTTTGTGGGTGTGTCTAAGCAGGTGTGCAGCAGGTCATTTAGAATGTGTTACATGTTGATGTAAACATGTTGCGTTCAGGCTAAATGCATTTCTGTGAGTGTGAACTGCACATTCTGCATCTTTGACAATGGTCAACATATATCTACTTTGTTGCATGAAAAAGATGAGGGGGAAAAAACACCAAAAAAACAACAAAGAAAGAAAGAAAGAAAGAAAGAAAGAAAGAAAGAAAGAAAGAAAGAAAGAAATCCATAAAATGTTCACTATAATTTNAAAGAAAGAAAGAAAGAAAGAAAGAAAGAAAGAAAGAAAGAAATCCATAAAATGTTCACTATAATTTCTGGTGGGAGACAAAAGTCCTAGATGTACTTTTTATTTGAATATTTTCTGTGATTTAAGCCATTTCTGCTTTTAGCCACATGTTGAGATTGTTTTATTCCCTTAAAAAGGGTTTTAAAATCATGATTTTAATAGAATGAGAGAAAAAGCAGTTAATGCTTCAGTTAAGTGTCACTTTTTTTGCAGATCTATCTGGTCCATTATGAACACCAGTACTGTCTACTATATGTCAGCATTATCTTTGTGCAGCCCATGGGACAATGGCGCCCCCCAGTGGCCAATATTACAGGCCACGGCATCAGACTCCAACTTCCTTCTTTGTCAGGTGGTAAATTAATTTACCACCTGACAAAGAAGGAATAGTTAAGGAACTAAGGAAGGAAGGAGTAATTACGGGTTTGACCACTAGATGGCAGCGTTAGATACATCGGCAGATAGCTCAGAGCCCAGCGCTGACGCCACATGACTCGAACGCGGGCTGAGCTAGCTAGCTCCAATCGCTGCTTTAGCAGTCATCCGTAAAAGAACGACAGATGAAGGTGAGGCAGGGCCACACGATGAAAGTAAGGAATCAAACGTTAAAAAGAGAAAATGATGTCCAAAGTGGAAAATGAAAAGACGTTTCCAAGAGAAAAGGACAAAAGTTTTTCTTCATTTAATATGACTCACAGCCAAGACGTCTGATTGGTGCACAATCAGTAGCTGTTGCTAAACGAAGCGACATTGAACGTGACTTTACCATGTTCATGCCGATATTAAAGTCAAATATCCAGTTGGTAGCAGCTTGTCAACAAACATAGAGAAGTACTATCTCCCTCCCTCAAAGCCCAACAGAGTTTTATGAAAAGAACTGAAAATGAGAGTGAAAGTGTGATAGGCTGATGGATGGATGGTTTCCAGTAAAGCTGATCGATTTTGTACTGTAAATAATCACTTCAAAATAAGAGGCAGAAGGGGGAAAAAAAAGCTTTCTTTTTGTTGTTTCTGCACAGTGGAACTACTTTATTTACTTAATAAAAATGATTGTAGAATTCAAGTCAGTGTGTGTATAAATGCATGGCCTCCGACCTTCCGTCCTCTGGGAAATCTGCTAAAATTTAGCGAATAACATTGGTCTATGTCTGTAAAGAGACATAACGTAAGTCTGAATGTTATCAGTCTGATGGATGATTACCACCAAAGTGTGAAAAAATGATCCGGTAAGTTGTGCTGTTCTCTCCACCGTCATAAAAGGTCTCGTGTTTGGCGTTATTGATGCTTTGCTGCTGTAGTTCTGCACTGAAGCAACATTTTTATCAGAATATACAACTGCTGGAGTTATTGAACAGCTGAGCCTTCTGTTTACAGCCCGGAATATAATAACACACTTTCTCAAAGACAGTTCCCCTGGGAACGCCGCAGCGCTCGGAAAACTTTGCAAAAACAAAAAACAAAAGAAAAGAAAAAAGAAAAGAAGTGCTTGTAAATGACAAGCAACAGAAGAGTGGCGAGTTTCCCAGAAGAAAATCTTCTGCTGAATGCAAGTGGGCGACTACTAAATCTTTCAAATGAGCCTCCATGTTCATCAGTCTGTGGAAGGAACCGAGTAGCTTCCACAGGGAGATCTGTCTGTCACACAAGGTTAGATGTTATTAAAAAAAAATGTAAAAAATAAAGAAAAGCAATTTCTTTTTGCTCCAGTAAATTAAATAACTTTGGTTTTGTTTTTTTTTTGTTTTTTTTTTTTTTNTTTTTTTTTTTTTTGGTCAGACAAAATAAGCAGGTTGAAGATGTTTTAAAACTGTTTGATCATCTAAAGGATTCATCAAAAATAACTGATAGCTTCTATACTGAAAAAATTTTAACTGCAGCTCAAATTTGTTTGAAAACATCTTCAGATGAATTAAAAATAACTTCTGAAACATTTCAGAATTAAAACCTTGAATCCGGTTGACTTGACTCAGTTTTCATACAGTATATCTTCAGATAAAATTATGAAATGTGGTCAACATGAACTGAGATTAAAAAAAAAAAAAAAAATTCATTGCATTTTATTGGATTTTGCATGATGGCAGCATAGAAATATTGTGACACAGACTGTGCTTTGGTTATTTTGAAATCAGTTTTGTTTGCTACCATAACTTTGCTAACATTGTTAGCCACAGCGCTGCTAACATTGTTATTCTTCCCATTTCAGATGATCAATTTCTTAAACATGACACACAAAACATGGCTACATGGCATGCGTTTTCATTCTTTGTGTACCTTATCAGCTTTTAGCTTTATGCTAATATATAATGAAATTCCACATTGACAGGCTAACAGAACTTAGCATTGATACTGCAACAATTTTGAACTGTATTTTACTTTTCACTTTGCCTTTTACTTTTTATTATTCATTAAGCTGTTAGCCATTGTTGTAAGAGTGATGACCACAGTATTGCTATGACTACTATTAGTGTGGTTTTTTTTAAGTTTTGTTGATGTTTTTGCTTGTTAAAGGACCATATCGGTGACTTTGTGTGGTTGAACCCAATAAATGCACCCATATATACGTGACATTACAGACATTCAATTTCTAAAACATGTAACTGTAATTTTCCTGTTATTTTACAAAATCAAATGTACAGGTGATACACCCACCTTAAAATTTAATATTTCCCCTGCTAACACTTATGCATGACTGGTGAAAGGATGGTTCTTTTAATTCCTAGTAAAAGCAGTTTTCTCTGGGACTATATTCCCTGGCGGAGACTTACAGTTTCATCTGTGCAGCTCCGCGTTGGACCCATTAAACGATGTTTGGTTTGCTGTAATGGATTACTCATCTCAAGCACATTTCAAGTCTCTACATCAGGGTTCCCAACTAGTTTTCCCCAGGGGCCAAATTATGTCAAGCATGCCAAGCCAAGGGACNTCATTTCCCAATCCTGGGACCCGACCCGACCTTTTGCTCTCATTTGGTAATAACGGAAACCAATTTTCTAATTGTTATTTATTTTTAAACGTAACCCTTTATAACTGGAGCGGCCCAGCACTTCTGTTGTAGCATTTGCGTGTTTTATAATCACGATTTCTTAATAAAATGGAGAGATATGAATATCTAAAGCTTAGATTCTCCCAAACTAAATGAGCCCAAGCATGACATTTTATGACCACATGATCCTAAGATAAATGTAGCTAAAGCACAAGATAGCCTCTGAGCTAAAACCTAGCTTCTTCATTTCTCCATGATGTAACTTCTGAGGGCAGTCTAAATTTTAAAATCCCTCTCTGTGATTTGACAGTAGACTAGCAGAGGATTTGATTGATGGGTCAGTGGTCCTATCAGCTTTTACGTAGTCATGGCAACAGGCATGTGTTCCCCATGCGTAACATGTGCGTAATATTCCACTGACAGACAGGAGACTGTGTGCTCATCCCTATGTAGCGTTCATGATGTTTTAGAATCACCATTTCTCAATAAAATGGAGATATATGAATATCTATGGAAAGCTTAGCTTCTCCTGAACTAAATGAGCCCAAACATGACATTTTATGACCACGCAATCCTGAGATAAGTGCGACTAAATTTTATTTATTTATTTATTTAGATTTTTTTTTTTTTTTTTTTTTTTGGAGAAGTCATCTGAAGGCCTGATAGATAGGACCCACGGGCCGCATTTGGCCCACGGGCCACCAGCTGGGGATCCCTGCTCTACATGTTGATTTTAACAGCGTGCTGGAATTAATTCAAACTAACAGCAGTCTGGAGAGTAAGAAAAACATCTAAAATATCACACTCCAGTAGTGTGTTTTGGAAAAAGGTTGGCAGGAGCGTAACATGTATGTGGGGTTTATTTGTTGGGCTCAAACATGCCAAATCACTGTTTTGCATGTTTGAGCGTGCAGACGGTAGTAATGGCGTGCTGTTAGCCACATGAAATACAGGATCTCCATGTCACCGCACACTCAGCCACACTGTGCTGCCTGCATGCTAAAGACCTTCAGAACGTCCTCCTCACCGCGCTAATGGCTCTGTAGAGGTGAATACAGCTGTAAGAGCACTTCACACCGATACGAGGGATACACACACACACACACACACAGTCGCTCTAAGATCACATCAGCGTAAATAGTTTCCATTTTTAACTCTGTATCTGTCAGTCTGTCCCTCACTCTCCACTCTAAATACTGATAAGAATTGACAGGCAACCTCTCTCACTGTAAAACACACACACACACACACTGTGAAAAATCCTCACAGCCTGAATCATCCAAAGCAATGGTGGAAAGTTAAAATGGAAGAACAGTTTAGATGCTTTAACTTAAAAAACCTGCAATTTTTCCACGACATCTTCATTTTCTCTATTAATACACATCATCAGTGAGACAAAGGTCAAACCGTATAGAAATGCAATTTATGATGTGTTCTCATTTGCTTCCCGACATTCTTGCCACTTCGGAATACAGAAATAAAATGTAAAAAGAAATTATTGTCGATTTTATAGAGAACAAATAGGAGACCACGGTCAGAGCCAGAATAAGCTGGAAGGATCCCATCTGACCCGGGAACATCTGGGAAATCCTGGAAAGAGCTGGAGGATGTGGCCATGGAGAGCAACATAACCAGACTGAGATAAGTGGTGAAAACGGACGGATGGTTGGATGGATGAAGACACTTTGTGGAGACATGTTTTTTCTCATAACCCTTCATGGACAGCATATCAGTCAACCAACTAACACGATAGCTGACTACGCGAGTTTTTCGGTCACCTGAGGTTCCAAACGAGTGGTCACATGACCCGGAGAGCCAATAATCATTGAGTTAGAAGCATGTGTAATGCGGAAGTTAGCAGCGCACATTCTTCCCTGGAGCGCATGTAGCTGCATGACGTTAACGCTGGTGAGAGAGAAACGAGTGTCAGAATGGATCAGACGTTTGAAGATGGCAGAAGCCTGACTTTAGTGTTCTCAGGAAATATTTTGACAGTTCTTATGAATACTTGTAAATAGTTTTGTGGGTTTTATTTTCTGTTTTGACATTTTTGTGCATTAGATAATAGTTTTACAAGTGTCAGTTTCTATAAGCCTGATATGTTGATTATTATGTTGGTTATATTTTGTTGTGTTGTGCAATAAAAAACTAAATTTGGAGGTAAAAGCTAAATGCTGGTGAAAAACAATATTTCACAGACATTACTTGTACGTGATGTAGAAACGTCATTTGGCTCACTGGCGCCCTCTAGGCCGTCTAGTCCAGCTAAGACTAAAATGTATGAAAATGTATGTTTTGTGTTTCACTTCTATTACATCAAACTTGGTGGAGCTGCAGCTCAGAAGTTTTAGAACAAATCCAGTAGCACCAACAGCTACTAAATCATTGTTACAGGAGTGATATTCATCTCTAATTTAGAATTTTGAGAAAACGGAAGTAAAATTTTCATTTTTCTGTTGTATTTACTCAGCTCTCACTCTGTTCTGGTGATAGTGACAGGAAATCTTACTCTATATCTAAATTCTCCAAAGTGTCACCTATCCATAGAGCACAAGATTGTGCATGTTGTCCTTATGGTTGTGGAGTTACTACAAATTAAATTTGTACATGCCTTTTTTAGATGTAAATTCCAAAAAAGAGCTCGAGGTAGAAGGGGATAAGTTCTGCACAGCCATGTTTGCATATCAGAGGACACGGCAAAGCATGTGAGTTGAGAGAGCATGTGTTTTAAAAAAAATAAATAAATAAATAATGCAGTTTTAAAATCTATCAGTTCTGTGTTTGTCGGACTATGTTTTCGCCCCGTGGCTGAGATTTCTCCACTTGCTGCAATGCACCACCTTCCCTTATCATCTGCGTCGGCTGGCCTCTTAACTCCAACAATATGTGGCCACAATCTGCTTGCAGCCTGACAGGCTTCTTTAGCCTCAGGGGGCACAGGCTAAACTGATGCAGTGGGTGGTGAGGCTGCAACGTTCAATGTTTCCCTTAGTAAAGACATTTTATGTCAAAAGATTCAGCGATGTAACTGTGTTCAAACTGCAGGTCCCAGATGCAATCAGAGGAAAAATCAGGTCAGATGTGAACGGAGGGAAAATAAATGGACCTGTAGGAACTTTGTTAGGCTCTGATGACTGATTTTTTCCCAGTTTGAGAGAGTTTAAGTCGTTGAACGTGCTGCAAATTACACATTTTTGAGGCATTTTGCATCAAAAAGGCTCAAAAAGTAAAAGTCAGTATGAGCCTGAATATCAGCGACTTAAGATTGGAATCACGCTCATTTAAAAAAGTTGCTGTTATTGAGGTTCTTTTGAAATTCTTTGTCCAGCAGCACCAAAGTGAACTGTCTTTTCTACTTCTGATCCCTCCCCCTGACTGTGATTGGTCCAAATATCACATGGCTGGTTGTGTAAGCACGAGGAGCCAGCGGACATAACCTGACTTTTATTTTTGCTTTTCCATTACTTCCTCTGCTTCGGAGTGACACATCTAAACTCTGATTTAGAGGACAAACGTACCAATCCTACGCTGTCTCCTTTGCCTTCTATTTAAATAAATTATACCAGCTTTGTCGACTGTAATGCTGCATTTGTTTAAAACTCGGGATTCTTAATTTCTGGCTTCCGATCAGAAAAAGCTAAAGAAAAGCATGGCAGCAAGCCAAAGAAAAAAGACCCACTCAAGTCGGAATTCTGACTCGGAAAGTCAAGCTTTCCTAATCCTGAGTTCAGTTTTTTTTTTTTTTTAACTTTTATTTATTCAAGGTTATTTCACTGAGCACACACACACACACACCTGTAAGCTGCCCAGCACAACCACAGACTCTGCTGCCGCTGAGCAGCTGCACTCGAGCATTTGGGGGTTTGGTGCCTTGCTCAAGAGCACCTCAGTGGTGATAATGAGGGAGGGGCAGGCGCTGCTCATTCACCTCCNGGTGCCTTGCTCAAGAGCACCTCAGTGGTGATAATGAGGGAGGGGCAGGCGCTGCTCATTCACCTCCCCAACCCAGATTTCTCCTGCCAGTTCAGGGATTGAACCGACGACCCTTTGGTCACAAGCTTCTCTAACCTTTGCCATTGCCCCAAAAGGTTAAAGGACTATACCGCCCATTTTGCATGTTTGAGCCTAATATATTCAATTTTCATACATGTTACGTTACTGAAAATCATTTCCCAAAGTATTAGAGTGGTGAATTAAAACTGTTTTTCCTACCTTCCAGACCTCCATTGGTTTCAGTTCATTCTGCTATTAAAATCAACTTGTTGATACTGTAAACGTTCTTGGGATAGGTAATCCATCATCACCAACAAGACGTGTATTCAGGTTTTTTTAGAAGTTACGTAATTTTAGTGTTTAAGCTCAATAAAAAGCGTGGAGTGAATGTATGCCTCCACCGGGGAATATAGTCCCAAAAGAAGACCTGTGTTTATGGAAAAATTTAAAGGACCGTGACTTCATAAGGCTGCGTAACTATTAGCAGGAGAAACATGGATTTTTAAGGTGGGTGTATCGCCTGAATATTTGATTTTGAAAGATTAAAAGATTTAGCAAAATATCAGGAAAGCTGAAATACGGTTTTATCCTTTGGGAAATGACTCAGTAACGTAACATGAAAATTACGTAGTATGAAAATTGAATATATTTGGCTCAAACATGCAAAATAGCCAGTATGGTCCTTTAATCATGTGAGCGTTTTGTGATATCTGAAGCGTTTTGGAGAAACAGCAGCCTGCAGATGGTAACCTGGTAACCGTTGTTATTATGGGAAATAAACAACATTTTTAGACTCGTGAAAATCATTCAGATTCATTCAATCATCATCAGGAGCGATCTGAAAATGCTTCCTTGCGTTGCGTTCAAGTGCTGTAGTGAAGAACCGACAACAGGAAGTTAACGCACGGTGGTTGTAAATGATGTAATTCGGAGTTATAATTTTCCAGTACTGAGGTAAAACAAAGGCAGCGTGAGCCTTTCTCATCACTTCTAAGAGGCGACTGTGACCACTCTGCGCCCCCTACAGGCAGAAAAAAGAACTCCAGCTCTTTAGGATTATCCTCCGCGAAGTGTTCTGAGATGTGTTCATCAACCTGTTCTTTTCTCATTTCATCTTTTGACTTTTAAAGCACCAAAGCCTTTAATCTGTGACATCCAGAAATATCATTAAACTTCTCCCTGCTGTCTTTTATCTCAATGTTTGAAATCTCGTCCTCTTAATCTCTCTCGCTCTGTCTTCATCTCTCTTTCTCCTCAGACACCTGAGGGAGGGATGAATGTGACCGCAATACTTCTATCTGTTGTCCAAAGCCAAATATGCCAAAATAGCATTCTGCTGCAAACACTGACACACAAACCCACAAACACACACTCAGCTGGGTGTCATAATGACCTTAGGTTTTGCAAAGAATGTGTGTTCAGGTGTTTGTGCGCGAGTACACAAACACACACATTGGTGCAAAGAGAACACCTACCTCCTGAGGCTCTCTTTCTTTTTCTGACAGTCTCTTGATTTTGTTCTGTTTCCTTCAATCATTTTCTTCACACCTTTATTCCTCGCCACCTTTCTTTTTCTTCGTCTCATCCTCTTTTATTAATACTTCCATTTCCTGTTTTCCGAACTTTGTTATTTTGTCCCTCGCTCTCTCTCTCTCTCTCTCTCTCTCTCTCTCATGTCTCTTAGCGGGAGTATCAGTCACAGCTTTGCATCTTGTTGGTCTCTCTCTTTCTCCCTCACACACACACACACACACACACACACACACCAGCAGGGGGTTAAAGTCAGTTCACAGTTTTCTGTGATGTCTGACTCTTATTCCTGTCTCATAGCTGGAGGCTGAATTTCAAAAAGCTGTCATGCTGTAGTGCTTTATGCATGCCTGTGTGTGTGTGTGTATGAGAGAGACTTTTGTGTTGAGCAGCATTTTGTGTGCAAGCTTATTAATTCATGTGCAAGAACTTGTGTGTTTAGATTTTCATATTTGCCTTTGTCTTCTTATTTTTTGGTTGTTTTTTGTGTGGGTGTGTATTGCGTGTTCATGTATTTCATGTTTCTCCATCATGGTTACACTCTGGCGTGTTCACCTGCGTGTGCTCATCTGTCCAACACTCAACAAGATTGCTCTTTTAATGGTTTCTTGTACCTGTGCAGCAGCTCTGTCACACCTGACTTTATTTCCTTCATGTTTCTAAACTTCCTAAGAATTGCGTCGACGGTTTCAAAGTCAAACCTCCTCCGACGCCTCGATATGACACTTCATTTCACAGCAACAAGCCGGCTGGCTGCGCTCTGCTGCCTCCATCGCAGGAAAGTGAAATCAGAAAGGTAAAAAAAAGTTAAAACATCATTAAAGCTCTACATGTACACGATTGTTCTTTTCCTGCCAAATCTCACGATGACGCTCCACGAACGCGTCGTGCCGCTGAGAATGAAATTGAAAACTGTGAGGGAAGACAGCTGTGACAGAAGCCGTGACCAATCAGAGCGTTTGTTCATGGAAGAAAGAAAGAAAGAAAGATTAATACAATCTCTTTCATAGATTTAAAGGACCTAACCAGTGATTTTACATGTTTGAGCCCAATAAATATAACTACGCATATTATGTTATACACGTTAAGTTGCCGCCAATCATTTTCCAAAACATAAAACCATATTTTAGTTTTCCTGTTATTTTTTCAAATCCTCTTATCTTTCAAAATCAAATATTCAGGTGACACACTCACCTTAAAATTCAATGTTTCGCCTGCTAACACGCACATACAATTGTAGATAGAGCTGGGTGATATGGCCTAAAAATAAAATCTCGATTTTTTTCACACTGATGGCCAATTTGCGATTTTTATTTTTTTTATTTTTTATTTTTTTTCTAACCAAAATCCTTCAAAATAAAAGGTTTTAGCAGCGATGTCCAGCTTCCTGTCTGCTGCCTCTTGATGCTCTGACATGTTACAGTTGTTTGCTGCATGCCGTGAAGCGTGCAGCAAACGGGTCTGTAACGTTTATAGGAGCTCCGCGCTGTGAAGCACAAAACCGAACAACTTCCAAATGATGAAGAGACGTTACCTTTTTAGAAACAAGCTCATCTTCAGTCAAAGTGTTTGTTAGCATCTTGCTAGCATGTCTGACCTGCTGAAAGCTTCATGGGCGTGGCATCAGCGAACGTGACGGACCGTTGATTGGTAAGCCACGGACCCTCACGGACACGCATAAGTATAAACAAGGCTTGTAGGTTTAACACGCACAAAACAGGAACGNAAAGTGTTTGTTAGCATCTTGCTAGCATGTCTGACCTGCTGAAAGCTTCATGGGCGTGACATCAGCGAACTTGACAGACCGTTAATTGGTAAGCCGCGGACCCTCACGGACACGCATAAGTATAAACAAGGCTTGTAGGTTTAACACGCACAAAACAGGAACGGGTTTGATTGACGGAGAACGACTCGCTGCCGCATTATCCCCATTAAAAATAGTTAGATAGTAGTTAAAAAAAAAACAACTGGATTTTCCGATTTAGCCATTTCACACATCGTGCCAAAACGTAAATTCGAATTGATCGATTAAATCGATTTATCGCCCAGCCCTAATTGTAGAATGTCTTGGTAAAGTCTGTCTTCTCCTGGGACTATATTCTCTGGCGGAGAGATACATTTTATTCCATGTGGCTCCATGTTGGATCGGTTAAATTAAGTAACTTTGACAAAAATTTAACAAATGTTTGTTCTCTGTGATAGATTATTTATCTCAGGCACATTTCAAGTCTCTACAAGTTATTTTTCTTATGGTGGAATGGAATGAACTGAAGTAATGGCAGTCTGGAAGGTTGGAAAAACAATTCTAAAACATAGCGCTCCAATAGTATGTTTTGGAACACAGTTGGCAATAATGCAACATGCTTAAACATGCAAAATTACAGTAAGGTCCTTTAAGTGCATAAAGTGATGTTATGTGTCGTGTGCTGCAAACACACGTTTACA
Source organism: Lucifuga dentata (assembly GCA_014773175.1). NCBI lineage: Eukaryota > Metazoa > Chordata > Actinopteri > Ophidiiformes > Bythitidae > Lucifuga > Lucifuga dentata. The sequence continues at coordinate 29,674 of VXCM01005193.1, forward strand.
CAGCGACACATGCTAACGCTGTAATCCTTTACCTCCATGACAGAGCGACGTGCGTGTCGTCAGCCTGTAATTCCTCCGCTGAATACAACACGGCATTATAATTAGAGAGGAAACACGCTGAGAGAAAGCAGATAAACATGCAGCAGAACGCACCGCCGCAGGTGAAGGTATTAGGTTGCGAGGCGTCACAGGAAGCCCGTTAGGACGCTCGAGACGCTCGGCGGCGGCGTTTTATCAGAAGTGAATCGTGCCCTTGGCCGAGCGTTTAGATTTCAAACATGGTCTTACTAATTGACTGAACTTGTCTCAACCAAACAAAGTAGCTCATCCACATCTCGTTAACGCTATTGGTGTCAAATCGATCAAAAACAACCCTCAAAAGGCCACAAACGTTTAAAGTCACAATTCAAGCTAACGATTTTCATAAAAGCCCACTTTTCATCCGTTTCTGTGTCTTTGTTGTATTTTTGTCTCTTTGTGTGCGTTTCTTATTTGTATTCCATCCATATCTGAAGCATTTAGTTGCGTGTGCATGTGTGTGTATGTGCATGCACATGCCTTGAGGTTAATTTGACCGGCTATAAAGACTTGCTGACCGTTCCTTCGTGTTGCCATGGCAGCTTAATTTATCAAACCGACTCAACGCTTCTGATCAATAACCAACAGGCTGTAGAAATTAGTTAATAATGTGTTTCTCATCAGCCTGATTCTGTGTGTGCGTGTCTGTGTGTGTGTGTGTGTGTTCTCAGTCAAGAGTACTTGAATGTGTGACATGTAATTAGGAATTCCGCAATGGGAAGTGGGAGCTTATAAGGAGCAAAAAATAAGCAACGTTTGAGTGTGTTTGATAGTTTATCAAACCAATAAATATATAAAATATATACATATAAATACGTATAAAAAATGAAGAAAAAAGAGAGAAAAAAGATATACAAATTAAAAATCATATTACAACATATAAGAGCTGCAGAAATGAATGGACTTTAGTTGGAAGTGCGACGGAGACTAAAGTAATGAGGAGTAAACACTGACCTTTCTAGTAGACCCCCCCCACACACACACACACACACACTTTTCTCTTAAAGGATAGGAGCTCCTTGAAAACTTCATTAGACTGGAGGCAAAACTAACAAAAATACCACACACACACACACACACACACAGTTTTAGCTACCTAACCTGCAGCAACTTCTTGTGTTAAATGGACTCTGAGGTTGCAGACAAAAAACTTGTACTTTGGCATGTACCTACTTACAGCATGGTTATGGTTTTGTGTGTGTGTGTGTGTGTGTGTGTGTGTGCATTTCATCAGTTAACTTCATGTGACTTTTTGGTGACTGTTTGTGTGTTTCTACCTGTTTATACCTGTGTGTTTATAATTGTGTGTTTTAGTGTGTGTGTGTGTGTGTGTGTGTGTGTTGCTGGTCTGCTGAAGTTTTCTGTGAGCTTTTTTCTTTGTCTCCTTTGGGAAGCGTTAAGCAAAGCAACTCATACAGTAATGAACACACACACACACACACACACTAAGCAAATACAACACATATCTGCACACAAATGACCTGGTGAAGTAAAACGGGCCGCACGGCGAGCCTTCGTCGTCCACTCAGCAGAATAAAGAGACTTTGAATCCGCTGCTCTTCCTTTTCAGATCATTGGCTCCTTTAAAACCACAGATCTGCCCAACCTTTCCCGTTTCAAACAGGAAGCTGGCAGACGAGGCGGAAAGACAGAAATCCAGATCTCTGGAAAAGTCTGACTGACTGACTGATGAACCATTCTCCTTATTCTAGTCGGTCCTTCCTGTGCCAAACTGGATCAGCAACATTATGTCTTTTCTGCCAAACGATCTGCTCAAATCTAATTAGCATCAATAATCAGACAGCACTTGGGATTATTTTATTTAGAATAAAGTGAAGATTTACCGTCTGGCTGGATGATAAAGCGGTGAGCAGGAAAGAGTTTATTCTTCTATCTGCTCATCGCTCTTTGTCTGTAATGAGCTTCTTCTTAATTACATTTTAATGAGCTGGAAACAGCTGCTGCTGCTTTATATCTGGACTCATCCTTCTCTCCTCCTTTATCACTCCCCTCCTCTTCCCCTCCCCGTCCCTCCTTCCTGCCACCTCCAACTTTCTTGACTTCCTGCTTCTCTTCTATCCTTGCTGTTTTCTCAAAGTAAGATCTGAGCGTGGGAATCAGAGTTTTCCAAACTACGGCGCAGAGACGTTTGAAGCTGGCCTGCCGCGCGCGACAAGACAGGATACGATACCTGTGTTGGACAGGGGGTGGAGCCAAACTATGATTGAACAAGGGCTGGGTGATATGGCCTAAAAGGTCCTTTAAACTATTAAAAAATATAACTAATTCAAATGAGTATTTTCTTTATTAAAATAATAAATTGTCGGGCTTTCTAACCAAAACCTTTCAAAATAAAAGGTTTTAGCAGCGATGTCCAGCTTCCTGTCTGCTGCCTCTTGATGCTCTGACATGTTACAGTTGTTTGCTGCACGCCGTGAAGCGTGCAGTAAACGGCTCTGTAACGTTTATAGGAGCTCCACGCTGTGAAGTGCAAAACCGAACAACTTCCAAATGATGAAGAGATGTTACCTTTTTAGAAACGAACTCATCTTCAGTAGCATCTTGAGCGATCTTAGCATCTTGAAGCATCGTAGTATCTTAGCATCAGTAGCATTTTAGCATCTTGCTAGCATGTCTGAAAGCTTGAAAGCCTGCTGAAAGCTTCGTGGGCGTGGCATCAGCGAAAGTTGATTGTTGATTGGTAAAGTTGGAGACGTGTCCGTGTCCGCTGCAGATGGAGCCATGGACCCTCACAGACACGTGAAAGTATAAACAGGGCTTGTAGGTTTAACACGCACAAAACGGGAACGGGTTTGATTGACTGCCACATTTTCCCTGTTAAAAATAGTTAGATAGTAGCTTTTTTTTTTTGNTTTTTTTTTTTGTTTTTTTTTTTTAAAAACTCAATTTTCCAATTTAGCCATTTTACACATCGTGCAAAAACGTAAACTCGAATTAATCAATTAAATTGATTTATCGCCCAGCCCTAGGTCTGATATACATGTTTGTTCCACAGTGTAACATGTCAAGACATGTTAGACAGACACTGCAATGAACTGTTCGGCAATTCAGACAAAGAAAAGGAGTCCGGAAATGTCATCTGGTAATCAGCTGTTTACCGGTACGTGAATTATTTTCAGAAAATCACAGAAATACTATGACAATACCCAGAAAAACAGGTAATTTGCTAAACAAATAAATTGATGGAACAACATCAGGGGTCGGCTTATAGTCGGGTATATACGATAAGTTACACACCAAGAGCAGCGCCAATAAAAGCCGCAAAAACAAGAATTTTTCAGAGGCAAATTTGTTGCAGTAAAAATATTTACATTTCAATATATTTACGCCAAATGCGATTTTTGAATATTTATATACAGTAAATGCTCTATTAGTGGGTGGGGCCTTTATTTACCTCAACTGCGGAGAGAACCCGGCCAATATTAGAGACAGGCTTTTATTAGAGACAGGTCTTTATTTCTAATTTTGCTGACAGACAAACCCATAACTGCATAAAAACACACCACCACAAGGAGAAGATGTCAGTGTGAAGACGCCTCCAGGAGCTTTTAGAAAGTTCATTTTCATCCACTTTTCCTGGTTGGTGATGACAGCGGAGCGTCACGTTTACGGCTTTGTTTCACGTTGAGCCGGTCGTGCCTTCTGGCTGGAGGGACGGCGGCTGGAGAGGGTTTTAAGCGGTTTGGTATCAAACATGGCTGCTGTCATCCAGATTACAGATTACACTCATAGTTTCCAGTAAAAGACAAACACCAAACCCACCTTTATATGAGACCGGCTTTTATTTCTTCCTGCTGACTCCGCCCCCTGGCTATTATTAGATACTGGCTATTATTTGAATACCGGCTTTTAATAGAGAATTTACGGTATATAAATTCCCCAAAAATGTTTTGTGCTGCTGATGAAATATGAAACAGCTGACTGAACATTTATAGCTGTTCTATACAAATGCACACACACATAAACACAGTCATAAACTCACACACACACAAACACAGTCATAGTCACACACTGTGAGGGAAAGAACTGTTGATGCACAGTTTATATCTTTTCACAAATATCTGATATCATTGAAAAATAATTAGCAGCTTCACCTGTGAAAGTTGTGTATTTTAGTTTATTTCAATGACACACACACACACACACACACACACACACATTCTGCTTATTCCTAAGCCACTAAACATTAAATATATGAATCTTTACAACATATACACAAAATAACAGCTGGATGACACACATTTTTGGCTCTTAAAGGATCATTCCACCAATTTTACATGTTTGAGCCAAATATATATGCACACTATCACTGTCACAAAAAAATATATGATTACAATTAAGCTGCTATTAACAAAAATCTCACAATTACATCCAATTATGCACTTGATCAAGTGTCTCAGTGTGTGTGTGTGTGTGTGTGTGTGCGTGAGATTTCTTTGTCTGAGGCATTAAAGAGGCATCATTGACAAAATTTTCCATCGCCAATGATTTGATAACCTCTGCATCACATTTTAAATGTTCTAATCTTAGACTAGTAAACTTTTAATCTCAAAATGAAGCTGTAATCTCTGACTGTCCAATAATCCAATATTAGGATTAACACTTCCTGCCAATTCCTGATGTGGGTGGGGTCACAGATAAAGAAACCAAAAGTGTGTGTGAAAGTTTCACAGAAGGTGAGAGGATGGATGTGCATATGAATGGTTTGTCTTCGTTCCTTTGTGTGTGTGTGTGTTACTGTGTCTACGTGTGTCTAAATCTCTGTGTCTGTGTGTGTGTGTGTGTGCGTGTGTGTGTGTGTGTGCGCAANACGTGTGTCTAAATCTCTGTGTCTGTGTGTGTGTGTGTGTGCGTGTGTGTGTGTGTGTGCGCAAGTGCATCAAGGTGACTGTCTGGGGGTTAATAACTAGTGACCCATAGAAAGGACCAGAATGGGGGAGGGCTTAAAATACACACATACACACGCACAGACACACACGAAAAAATACACGTTCATGCAAACACACACAATCTTTCTTTATTCCTTGCCGCTGTGTTTTTCTTAAGCCTGACTGTAATGTCATGGCCTGTCCAAATTGATTTGACAGTTTTATTCTCGTCAAGGATTAATACAAAACTGTGCGTGCGTGTGTGTGTGTGCGTGTGTGTAATAACATCGCCGCTGTTTGGCGTTGGAAATGGATTCTCTGACCTTCTCAACTTTTCTCCACGCTTTTCTCATTCTGTCTTCTGTAAAAGTAAATCAGAAAAAGCACGCGCAGGAAGTTTCATATTTGGAGAATCCTTGCTGAGATGGAAATGAATTTCCGCCTCTCTCGCTGTGAGGCGTCAGGACGGCGAGGTCGGCCGGTCGCTCCCTCGCTCGCTCCAGCATTTTGGACTGTTTCCATAAAACTTGCAGATATTCGTGATCTGCAGAGGAGGAGCCGCTGCGTTTTCGGTGATCTCTTGACTTTTCTTCAAGAGAAGTTTTCATACATCGAAAGAAATGTCTGATTGATTTTTTGAGATGTTGCAAAGATACACAGTCTCTCATACACACACAATGCAAGGGATTCATGAAACACAGTGCCAGATTTAACGTGTCCATAAAGCTGCATTCACATGTTGATGGTATGCGGTAGACAGAAAACCATTTGTTCCATTCTTTTCAATGAGAGGACGACAGAAAACTCAGCCGCCGCTAGCTGTGAGAGCGGCACACCAACGCCACGCAAGCCAGGCGGAACCTGCTGTCAAAAATTTTCGACTTTTTCCACTTACCGCAGCGGCAAAGTTGATATTCTTGGGTCAAAGATGGACAGCTGAGTTGTCGACAGTCTGAAATATCTTCTGAATCTCTTCATACATCCTCAGTTCTTGAATTTAGCCGATGGATTTTTTCCAGCAATTTGTGCTCCTGTAAAACGGGTTTAACCCACATGCGTGTGCGTGTCTGCATTTTCTGCTGGTTCTTCAAATGAGCACATAAAACGGCCAAAGCCAGAGCTTTCCTTGTTTTCTAAAACACTGCGCAAAATTATAAAACGCTATTGCATCCTCCAATATTGACTCCCTATTGCAATTTCATCCCGCCAATATTGATTCACTATTTCCAACTGCCATGGCAACGGCTCCGCGTCTACGGTTGTTGCCTGCTGTCTGCTGCTGCATTCTGCTGCTGCTGGCGGTTGGGAGTTTTTCTAACGTCAACATGTGAACGCAGCATAAGAGCAAATATCTACACGCAACCATGTTTCCTTATTCATGGATGTCTGTTACCGCATCTTGAAAGAGGAGTTGCTATGGTGTTACGGGGAGAGAGAGAGAGAGAGAGAGAGAGAGAGAGAGAGAGAGAGAGAGATTTCTATTGAGTTAATAACATACTTTCGATCTAATAGATTTTTAAGCTTTCTTTCTAGAACAGTAGTCAGAGGTGTGTGTGTGTGTGTTCCACTACACTGAACATGATAGCTTTTGCTGATATCTCTATTACTGTTTCAATCTCTAACTGTTGCCAAGTGTAAAAAACAAAAGAAAAAAAAATCTATCCCTGTTTCCATCTCTGTTTGTGCTTCACACACACACACACACACACACACACACACACACAAAGTACAACTCAGGTCACCATACTGTTAAACGTGTTTAATAAGTGGCATAACTGCAGCTCATTCATCAATCTCCCCTTACATTAATCATGCATCAGCGTCTTGTTATTGGTAAGAATAAATCAGAATAAATCTATAATAATCGCTCAGCACCTTCCTGACTGTTTTAATCCCATACGACGTGAAGTGTGGCGTGTCCTAAAACACGCCGGCTTGTTTCGGCTCCACGGCACAGAGCATAGACTTGGGTCTTTAGGCTAAGAGGCGGTAACAGACAGAGACGGTATATATTACAGCTCTCCTGCTTTTCATTATGCAGCTAATGATTCCCTGTCAGCTTCTATTGTAAATGAACTTAAGGCAAAAAGAAGTGGGAGGGTAAAGACAGGAGGGAGTGAGGGATCGGATTCATATAGCAGAATGAGATGCTTCAGAAGAGTTTCCCGTTTTTAAGCTGCATCTAATATTCTTTTATTCTCTCTTTTTGTTGCCATCTATAGCTTTTAACTGTGTGTTACTGGTTTTATGAATTGTATGTTTTTATGCGCTTTATGTTGCATGTGGGTGCACTTTATGCAGCTTTCACACCTGAGAGCCTAAGACAAGTTTCCCCTTGGAACAATAAAGGCCATCTTATCTTATCTTATTTTATCTTATCTTGTCTTATCTTAACTTGTCTTATCTGATCTTGTCTTGTCTTATCTTAATAAATGGTGGTGGACAAAATATTAGAAACACTTCTGAATAAAATGCGGTTAAGATGACATACAGCTGATTTGTCACAATAAAAACATATGAGAAGCTGTAAGGATGGATTTATTGCATCATTCTGAGGTATGTATTTATAACCATGTTTTTTTTTTTTATTAATTACTGGCACCTGAAAGATTAAAAAGAAAGATTTTTAAGGAAAAAATTAGCTGATTGCAAAGCGCTGCAAGACATTATGAATTTAGGCAAAACAACACTGATCGTTTTTCTCTGGAATGGAGGGACAGACGAGTCCCGATTAGCCTGGAAAAGGTTTGAATTCAGTCGTCATGGTCTGCAAGGGTTGATGGGAATTCAAGATGGACGACTTTTGAGAGGCGTGTCCTTTATTTATGAAGTGGCTGCTGACCTCTTCATTAAGATCATGAATTATCATTTCTGTGTACAAGACAGAAACATAAGCATTTCTACAGATAGAGCGGAATACGTGATTAATCTGTGGTAATAACATAAACCAATTAGTTGCTTAGCAACAGAACCACAGAGCCAACATGGCGTCCGTGCTGCAGCATGGCGCTACGTGAGGCCTGATCTTAATAGGGAGAGTTTATCATTCAGTCTAATTAGAACATCAATAACAAGTTTCCCCAAGTGACTGCACTTAATACACACACACACACATATGCACACACACATAGATGCATGCACACACATACAGCCCTACATTATTCAATGGTAATTACAATGTCAATACACAACAGTGTGGCCTCGCTCTAGCCACCGTTTAAATGCACACACACACACACTATCCTTTAATTGCCCTTCAGTCAAATGCTTTTACACTTAACTTACACACACACACACACACACACACACAAAGCCCCAGTTGTGCATTCTTGCGTTCTGACTCCCCACGGAGAGAATCTGCCACACTCTTACCACTTCCTATTGTGCACACACACGTACACACACAAGCAAGCACAAATGAACACATACATACACACACAAACACATGCACGCACACACACGTACAAGGTCAAAGAGTAGGTCATCAGTATCAAACCTCACATCAGTTCTTATTTTTAACCCCCCCCCCCC
>VXCM01005193.1:38229-53418 GCA_014773175.1 Lucifuga dentata
CCCCCCCCCCCCCCCCCCCAACACACACACACACACACTCAAGTATACTATACAACTTATTCGTCTCTTTAATTTGGAATTGAGTTGGTCAGCCTGAGCAGAGATTGGGACAAAAGATCCATTTTACTGTCCTGAAGTAAACGTCCTGAAAACTTTATTTTTTATTTTTCTGCTTTTGAATGCCGTGCAGTGAGCTGCTTTCATATTCATAAACCATTTTATCTCTCTTCCCTTTATTACATTTTTTATTGCTTGTCTACTCGCCTGCGTTTCATTCTCCGTATCGGTATTTGGTGTTTTATCGGTTATGTCATTTTAGGAGTCTCTTGTAATTTCATTTTATCATAAAGTACTTTGTAATGCTATTAAGAATGGTGCTATTAACATGAAGTCTGAGATTGTGTATTATTATTATTATTATTATTATTATTATTAGAAGGAGCTTTTTCCTTTGCAGAACTAAACAAAACTAATGTGCAGAACTAAATTAGGAACTACTTTACGTGGAACTTCCTGGTTCCTTAAATGACTTCTTTGCTTGAATTCCCAACGTGCTTAATAAAGATTATGGACATGATGGATGCTTAGGTCTATTGAATTAGTGTGATCTTTGATTACTTTCATTATATGCATCCCTGCAAGATTTTATGAAATGCTTTTTCATTTTCAGACTGACTCTGACTCAAAGTCTCTGGATCTCCATTTCCTGGAGTTTTCCATCTTCTTTGGAAGTCTTGGAACCGTGCCGTTGCTGTTTGCCATGTTAAAAAGTGTTTCAAATGGCGGCTGCAGCGAGCTTGTGTCTGAAGTCAGACGTTTTGAGTTCTGAGTTTGTTTCAAATCACAACTGAAGGTTTCTGACTTCAGACCAGGTAAAGCCGAAGAAAATGTCCCCTCAAGTCGGAATTCTGACTCGGAAAATCTTTTCCAACCTCAAATTCAGATTGACGTCACTTCAACGTGGCTGCTGACACCGCAAACAGTAATTTCTCTCTACGAGTGCAGCACCCATGCAAAATGTACTTGTTGAGAACGGGTCGGACTTTATGGTGTACACTGCAGCCTGCCATAATTTACCGTACATACTCAACTATAAGCCGACCTCCTGATTTTAACCTGCAAATTTAGATTTTTAAAGAAACCCGCATATAAGCCCTGATGTTGTTCCATCAATTTATTTGTTTAGCAAATTACCTGTTTTTCTGGGTATTGTCAGAGTATTCCTGTGATTTTCTGAAAATAATCCATGTACGGGTCGTGGCTGTTTGTAAAACTTCACCGCTTTAACGGGCTTCTCTTCCTGACGCACACCAGAATTATAACATTGCACTCTTGTTCTTTTCGTGGATTATTTATTTTCAAAATCAAAACAACAAAACATGAGGTGAGGTGAGGTAAATAACTATACCACTGCCCCGTTCCTCCAGCTGAGTGTCTATAGATCCTCCGTCAATCTATAGACGCTATGAATTTACTCAAAATAGAACAGGAAAACTTGAGTTAGCATTAGCAGCAGCAGCTAGTTAAGACAGTTAGCTAGGTTAGCTTCATGAATTTACCCAAAATAGAACAGGAAAGCTTGAGTTAGCATTAGCAGCAGCAGCTAGTTAAGTAGCTAACGTTGCAGCTTACCGCTACCTTAAGTTCCTTAAGTTCCATGTTGAAGTTGCGTTGCCGTCTTTTAGATGAAGACTCAAATTTTTAATTTAATAGGCTTTGTGGCGGTTGGTTCGTTAAGTATGGGTTGTTCGTAAGTCGGGGACTGCCTGTATGTATATGAATGTTTAGAAGCATTTTATTTCAATCAGTCAGCATATATTACATCTAGCATAGCCTGCTCCTGCTCTTCCTCTCATCTGATCTCCTCTCCTGGTTCCGAAATTACCATTTTCTGCAGAACGATGTTGAACAGTAACGGGTTCAAGATGTAACTCTGGCAATGAAGTTGCTATTTGGTCCAACAGAGCAAATAAAACAAAAGTTCTTACAGAGTGGTTCCATGTTGTCTCTGACTTTTTTTTTTTTTTTNTTTTTTTTTTTTTTTTAGCTCAAACGCGCGGCGGTCGAACAACAAACGCAGCTTTGTTGAGCCGTCGGAGCTAAAACAGTTCTGATGTCAAAATGACCTCAAATAAAGTTTCCAGTCCTGGCTGCCTTTGACGAGAGGACCAACAAGGCCAAAACGTCTTCCTCCACCAGGTAAATTTCCTCTGAAAGATTAAACAAGGCCAGGCTGCTTTCAATATTTGTTTAACGACCCCAAAAACGCAGCAACTTCCATGATACGTCTTTCTTTTCTTGTGAATTGAACTTGAGAAGCTGAAGTCTGACCTGTGAACTGTCGGCTGCAGCGAGACACCAGAAGCTCCGTCAGCCAGCTGGAAAATCTACTTTCTATTTAATTATCTCCTGCTTTGTACAACTCTCCTCCTCCTCCTCCTCTCTTCCCCTTTGTCCTCCCCTCATCTCCTTTCCTGCCGTCACCTCTTCCTCTTCTCCCTTGTCCTCTCCTGTCCTCCTCTGCTGCCTTTCTCCTCTTTCATTTCATGTGGTTTTTTTCTTCACTTCCTCTTTTCTCCGTCTCTTTTTCCTCTTCTTCTGCCTCTTCCCGTTTCCTCCTTTCCTCCTGCTCTTCCTCTCATCTGATCTCCTCTCCTGGCTCCGACCCAGTTAAATTACCAGTTTCTACAGAACGATGGTGACAGAGTGCAGAACTTAATTACACACTGGCTGACAACGAGGAATACGTGCTACTTTTTCTCTCTCCATCTCTTTTTCCTTTATCTCTCTCTCTCTCTTTCTGTCCCCATCTCCTTTTCATTTCCTCACTTTTTTCATTCCCTCTTCCTTCTCTTTGTCTGTCCCCCTTATTAAGTGCTGCGTCTCTGGGTTTATTACAGGCTTGAAGGGTTATGGATGGGCTGGCTGAGCACTGAAAAGGTGGAACGGTTGCAAAGTAACGTGTTAAAGCTTTAAAGGACCATACTAGTGATTTTTATGTTTAAATGCAAATTTGATCCCAGAGAACGAAAATTCCCATGGAAAATAATTTAAATCATACCTTAGAATGATGTATTTCCTGACTAAACATCTTATTCAGCACATTTTGCAGCAGCCAGTAAGCTCTGCTGTGATTGGTCAGTTACGGTAATCAGCTGCTGAAATAAATATCATGTTTGTACATGGATTATTTTCAGAAAATCACAGGAATACTATGACAATACCCAGAAAAACAGGGAATTTGCTAAACAAATAAATTGATGGAACAACATACATCAGGGGGTCGGCTTATACGTGAGTATATATGATAGAACTGGATCTGGGTCCAGTTTTAGTTTGATCTTGTTTTTATTTCTATTTCTTGCTCCCTGTGCAGTGGAAAGGGGCTCTTAAAGGACCACAATGGTGATTTTGCATGTTTGAGCATGATATATACAATATACATGTTACATTACTGCCAGCCATTTTCCAAAACTGTATGTGAGATTTCCTGTTTTGTTTTGTTTTTTTTGTTTTTTGCCGAATCCACTAATGATTCAAAAATAGTTAAAATGTTATAAAGTTGTTGTATATGTTGTATTATATGAGATTTTCCCTCAAACACACCACAGAATCACCAACATGTGAGAGGTTTTGAAAGGTTTTGAAGTAATCTGTGCAGAAACTGTTCACTTTTCTCAGCCACATCTCTGAAAGTGGATTTATACCGTAACCTGTGCTTTGAAAAAGGAGCTTATGATTTGTTGTTTGGCCTGCACGTCTACTTAAAAATGAGCTACCTTCATATTTTAAACTTTTAATCGTGCTCCCACATCCATTAAAAATCCCCTGGCAAGATTTATTTCCATTGCAGCAATGTTTTTATCATAACAACGTTTTCTAGTTCCAAAAGACAATAGTCGAGGAAAATTCTGGGCAGAGTTACAGCCTGACAACTTGAGTCGAAGTGACCGTTGAGCAAGGCACCGAGCAAGGTGCTGTGTTCCTGATTTGCACACAGGCAGAAACAAGATCTAAGCTGCAATATTTTATACATTGAAGCTTTTATGTACAGATTTACACACCATATGCATGTGTATTTATGGATGTCAGCGCTCTGAAGTATTTTTGTTGCAGTCTGCTGACAGCAGATGCAGCCTGAATATACTCACTAACAATGAAATCCAGCAAAAATACACAAAAGCTGTTTAGATTTAGTTCACAGAGAGAATAAACATGCTGGGAATCTGAACGTTGGCGGCGCTAAGCCTTGACTTATAGATTTTTTTTCTAATTCTACTTTAATTTTCTCCATCTCCGTGCGTGTAAATAGCAGCATTGCAGGTTGGTCTTTGTCAGTACATTTTACAGGCTACTGTCTGTTTTAGAGACTGAGTGTGTGTATGTGTGTGTGTATGTATGTGTGTGTGTGTTTGATCTTTGTGTTGGGATGTTAATTTGTTTTCAGGGTTATTCGTCGACTGCGAATAAAATCTGTTGATTTATTAGTGTAACTACTGCAACGACATATGTGTGTGTGTGGCACAGTCATATGAACATAATGTACACGCATGTGCATATAAAAGTGTGTGTCCAGCTGTAAAGCTGCAGTTTATAATTTATCAAGCAATGAAAAATTTATGGATTTGTACTATAAAAGAGACTGAGACAAAGACAGTAAGAGGAACTTAATCTGAGTATGTGTGTGTGTGTGTGTGTGAGAGAGAGAGAGAGAAAGAAATGTATTTGTGTTCTTACAGTATCTGCTGGTGTAATACTGTATTTTTGCATGCTTGCATCTTTATATGTGTGTGTGTGTGTGTGTGTGTGTGTGTGTGTGTGTGTGTGTGCGCGCATTAAGGGGGTAATTAATTGAGGGCCACATATAGTCTTTTTCCCCTGGGCCCCATGTCTAAATTCATTACTGTCAAAGACACACACATGCAGATACACACACGCACACACTTTTTTTTTTTGTTTTTTTTAACAGAAATTCATATTCAAGAGGACATATTCTCACATGAATACACTTTATCACAGCCTTACAGAGTAGTGGAATAGATGTCACATGTCGAGATGCTTAGGCTGGTATACATACACACACACGCACACGGACGCACACACGCACACACAGCAAAGTACGGTCATATCAGGACTGTTATACAGTCAACAGCTATAATTAGCTATTACATCATTTTTAGCACTATTCCGCACAGTGTTGGTATAACATACACACATGATAGAATAAATACACATGTTGCTGCATATGATATTTACAGTAGATAAACGGAGGCGGCAGTAATGTGTTACAGTATATTTAAAATAGGATGATATTTTTAAATATATAAATTCATATAGCTTATTTTCTTCCATCATAAAGCAGCAGCTGAATGATTTTACGTGTTTATGCAGATTTTGTTTTGTGCATGTATGTTTGTTTTTATACATATTTGTACAGTAATATTGGTGTTTGCGTGTTATATTGGTGTATGTACATTCAAGGTTGTGTGTGTGTGTGTGTGTGTGCGTGTGCAGAACGGAACCCCTGGGTGTACAGAGTCAAAGCGGTGTCAGCCTTTATCAATATTTGACTGCACAACCAGAGAATGGATGAATCTTTAATACGACCTTGAGCGCAACAAAGACACGAAGACATGAGGGACGAGACAGAGAGAGAGAAAGAGAGAGAGAGAGAGAGAGGAGGAGTGACAGAAAAAGAGAATGACAGAGAGAAAGAGAAGAACGAAGCGTGTCGGTTTAAGAGCGAGCGAGATGAAAGGACTGATTTTTAAAATCAGCTTAAAGTTTACCCAAAGAGGAAATCTGACTTAACTTAGTGAAAATAAAATCCAATAAATGTGCCGACAGCTGAATTTGACTGAATTATTTTATATTTTTGCACTTTTTTGCTTATAATAATCATAATAATGGTTAATGATGTCACAAATTTGCTGTTACTTTGAGTCCTCGCCACTTTCTTTTGGTTTGCTGAAAATATATGTATTTTACAGACAGAAATTAAACCAGCGCTCATTGTTTTTGGTTTCAAAATCCATTTTGACAGGAAATTCTTTTTTTGTTTGTTTTTTTAAGAACGATCACGTCTGTTTCACTTGAAATTTGTTTCCCCACACACAAGTAAAACACATCGTCTTTGCTGCTCAGAGAGCCACTTTTCAGCTAAGTTTACGGTAAACTAGGTCATCTGGTGGTGAGGAGAACTCGCTGTCAACTTCTGCTAATAGAAAGTTGAGAGGAAAAATAGAGGAAAAATGCAAATGAAATTCTAATTATGCGGCAGAGTCGGAAAATAATGGCGAGTGTTTGCACAGCAGGTACAGGTTTTACGATCCAGCTCCTACCTGGATTTTTCTATTTTTCTTTTTTTTTTCCTTCAGTCTTTACTGGCGTAATCTTCAAAATACAGAGAAAGTAGAAGAGAACTCATTGAATGCATATCTCCACCAAGGCCAAACACCATCATCATCATCAGCTAGTACACACTATATTTATTAGGAGTGTAACGGTACGTGTATTCGTACCGAACCGTCACGGTACGGACGTCACGGTTTGGTGCATGCAGTCATACGATGAATACATCTGAGTGGGGGAAAAAAAAAGTCAGACACAGTGGCAGCAGTATCCACACTCCAATCCAGGTGGCAGTAATGCGTGTAAAAGCTGTTTGTCAACCGCCATTAAACAACAAACATAGAAGAAGAAAAAGAGTAACTATGGCAAGTTCAGATGTCAAGCAGGAGTTAGAGGACCCGCCTGCCTCTTTTAAACATGCTGTGTGGGAAAATTTTGGGTTCCCAGTGGACAACAGTGATGGAGTGCGAGTGGTGGATCGGACGAGGACGGTGTGCCGGCGTCGTTCAACAGTTGTGCAGTATGTCAGTGGAAACACGTTGAACATGCTAATGCATATTAGACCGCATCACCCAGATGTGCCGATCACCGGAGCGAGGCAAAAGAAATCAGGTGTCCAACAACTTATCGCCGCCGTTTTTAAGAAGCCTCTAGATGTGAAAGCAGACAGAGCTGAAGACATTACTGAAGCTATTGGCAAATATATTTACACTGCGCTGTGCCCATATGCTGTTGTGGAAGACCCGGCTTCAAGTATTTATTAAAAGTCCTCGAGCCTCGTTACAACGTCCCATCCCGTGTGCATACAAGCCAGTCCGTCATCCCTCTATTTACAGGCGTACACGTGCAGTGATTGAGCATGAGTTGTCTGCTGCACCTGCTGTTGCATTAACAACAGATGGATGGACCTCCCTGTACCGAACCATGACCCCAAAACCGAGGTACGTATCGAACCGTGACTTCTGTGTACTGTTACACCCCTAATATTTATCCCATCATAGCTTATGATGGGATAAATATGCCAGATTTTGATTAGGATTGACGAATTACTTTTGAAAAAAATTGACATAAATCTAGAAAAACACCAAATATAGTCGATGCAGGATGAGTCGTAGTAAATGTGACATCCTAAATCCTAAATCGTGTTATAAACTTCATGCATAATACATGTTAGTTGAATTAACTTGACAGCAGGAACATGAAGTGTAACTTTAACTCAACATACGACAAACAAACCTCATTCAAGATGCTTAAAGGACCAAACCGGTGATTTAGCATGTTCATGCACAATATATACAGCCCAACATGCATGTTACATTCCCAAAACATACTACTGGAGCAGTAAGTTTCGAATTGTTTTTCCTACCTTCCAGAAAAATGGTTTCAGCTCATTCCACTAGGCTATAAAAATCAACTTGAGACTTGAAACGTGTAATCCATCACAGCAAACATGATGTCTAGTTTAGTTTATTTGTTTTCACATATAGAAACAGAAAAATACAAATTGATATAAAGATAAAGGTATGAATCACTCAAATAGCTTTTCCCACTTATAATATTGCTTATTAAAAATGGACAAATACAAGATTACATGAAAAAAAAGGAAATGTGAGGGAGAACTACAAAAAACCCTAAAGGGGTTTACACAAAGCAATTCTCCAGAACATACATGTCACCATTATATGTTTATCCATCCATCCATTTCTGTCCGTTTATCTATTATATCTATTATGTATTTTTTTGCTAAAGTAACTTTATTTAACCGATCCAACACGGAGATGCACAGAAGAGAATGTATTTCTCAGACAGGGAACAGAGTCCCAGGAGAAGACGGCTTTTACCGAGAACTTAAAACAACATAACTGTGCAAAAGTGCTTTAAAGTTTAAGGTGGGTGTATCAGCTGAACATCTAATTTTGAAAGATTAGGACATTTGGCAAAAATAAAAGGAAAACTAAAATAAGGTTTTATGTCTTGGAAATTGTTTGTCAGGACTGTAACATGTATGTAGGTAGCATTTATTGGACTTAAACATGCAAAATCACCAGTATGGTCCTTTAGTCGATATGAATGCTTCTTAGTGTGTGACAGTATGAGCATAAATTTGTAGATTTGATTTTAAAATGTACAGATAAGAACTTTTTGATGGTAGCAACTGGAAATGGAAAGCTAACTACAAATCCTTAAAAAAAAAAAAAGAAAGAAGAAGGTGGAAGCCATTTATGTAATGGCTCTTACACACATGTCAATATGGCAGCCTGGTCGTATAGAGTGAGAACGCTTTACTAAAGCCGATTAGAGGGAAAGAGGGAGAGACGGAGGACAGAGGACGGACGCTGAAACAATCGAGACAAAATACGAGATCACGACTGCAAGCAGAGGAGAGAGAAACCGATGCAACAAAAAGCAGCAACGATGAAGACGTATGGAGTCTGAAAACTTATAGAGTCAGAAAAATGTGACAAACTCACAGCAAAACTTTGTATCTTAACTCATTAAGTTGAAGAATGAGGCTAAATTCTGTTTCTTTTTGCACGTTTAAGCCTGATAAAAAAAAAACGACCCGCAGACACGTCGCGTTACTGACAATCATTTCCTCAAACATTAAACCGTATTTTACTTTTCCTGTTATTTTGCAAAATCCTCATGGTTAGTATGCTGTTTTTTATGTTAGTAGTTAAACCAAGCAATTTAATTAGTGAGCTGAAGCACACACACACACACACTATAAACACATAATATGCAAAGTGCAGCAAAGTCAAGTGGGTGTCATTTTATGACAAAAGTACTTGTGGTAATTAGTGGTAACAGGCAGACACGGTTATCTGGAGGTTAGATCGAGTTTTATGGTAAATAAAGAAAATACTGTCATGCTAAATGTCAAACACACGCAGACATGCACACGCACAGAGGAATGGTGCATTTTCACATCTCTGGGACACTATAGTTGTATGTAAAATGCTCTCTGTCAGCCGGCCAGCCATTCAAGCACTACAAGTCCACTCGTGTCAAATATTAGATGTCAGATACTGGCTGAGTGGCGGACTCATTGATGTGAGCTGTAATAAACTTGATCTAATAACGATTCTGACGTCTGCCATCTCGCCTTCAGCAGAAGCTGACAGCGTCCGACCAGCTCAGTTTTCACCGTGAAGACGCGTCACGTATACATCCAAATAAGGCTGGGCGATACGGCCTAAACACAAAGTCTCAATTTTTTTCACACTGACGGCCGATTTCGATTTTAATCGANGGTGTTCTCTAAACTATTAACAAAAAAACAAAAAAAACAAAAACGAATTCAAATAAGTATTTTCTTTATTACAATAACAAATTGTCGGGTTTTCTAACCAAAACCTTTCAAAATAAAAGGTTGTAGCAGCGATGTCCAGCTTCCTGTCTGCTGCCTCTTGATGCTCTGACATGTTACAGTATTACATGTAACATGTATGTTACAGTATTCCACCTACAGACCCGTTTGCTGCACGCCGTGAAGCGNTCTAAACTATTAACAAAAAAACACAAAAAAACAAAAACGAATTCAAATAAGTATTTTCTTTATTACAATAATAAATTGTCGGGTTTTCTAACCAAAATCCTTCAAAATAAAAGGTTGTAGCAGCGATGTCCAGCTTCCTGTCTGCTGCCTCTTGATGCTCTGACATGTTACAGTATTACATGTAACATGTATGTTACAGTANTGTAACGTTTATAGGAGCTCCACGCTGTGAAGTGCAAAACCGAACAACTTCCAAATGATGAAGAGACGTTACCTTTTTAGAAACGAGCTCACCTTCAGTCAAAGTGTTTGTTAGCATCTTGCTAGCATGTCTGACCTGCTGAAAGCTTCATGGGTGTGACATCAGCAAACGTGACGGACCGTTGATTGGTAAAGTTGGAGACGTGTCCGTGTCCGCTGCAAGCGGAGCCATGGACCCTCACGGACACGCCAAAGTATAAACAAGGCTGGTAGGTTTAACACACAAAAAACGGTAACAGGCTTGATTGACGGAGAGCGACCCACTGCCACATTTTCCCTGTTAAAAATAGTTACATATTAGTTGTTTTTTAAATCTCGATTGTCCAATTCAGTCATTTTACACATCGTGCCAAAATGTAAAATCAAATTAATCAAATCGATTTATCGCCCAGCCCTAAATCCAAACTTCCTGCTGTTTACACTGGGCTCCCGTAGATATAAATGAAGCGTGACTGTACACCACATGCCTTATTTCTCTCCTCCAAATTACTCTGAAACAGATTTTTAGACAGTTTAGGAGAAATTTGATAAAGTTTGAAGAACAGCTGCTACTTTTTCCAGTCTGGAAATCAGAAGCAAAGACCAATAACAGCCCAGAGAGCTACGCTGAATATTCTTGGCTGGTATTAACAGCCTGTTTATCACAGTCATCCTCACAGTCCGGACTCCAGTCCAGATCTGGTCTGAACCACAACTGTTTCTGGACTCTAACTCTTTCTGCACTAAGTGCAGAAAGTGAAACTGAATGTCTGACTACTCATTGAGCGTTGGCAGCAGCTAGTTTACTCCCCCCGACACCTTAGTAAAAATTAGAATCCCAATCCGACCCTGGCTTGACGCTTGACTGACCTTAATAAACGGACCTTTGTCTTACAGAAAATTTTCTTTGTGGACCTTTTTGTATTTGAGTATCCCTGGTTTATCATATATTTCTACACTGTACGTTTACTATACTTTCCAAGATTTTTTTTTTTTTTTTTNTTTTTTTTTTTTTTTTTATATTACAAAAGGAAATAGTCAGTGTGCCTGCTGACCAACTGTAGGAGTTCAAGTATCTCTTGTAGGGATGGTAGGACAGGATGGGCGGACCAGTGTATGGACATGTAGGGGTGAAAAAAGAACCGAGCCTGAAGGCAAAGCTCTAATATGCATATTTTTTTAAACGGATATTTTCTTCCACCGTTTAAAAAAAAAATTATGTCCACACAAGCATCATTTGACAAAATATCTCTGTCCACACAAAAACGCTCAAATGGCTGCAAGCGCATGCTAGGCCGGCAGATTCATTGCACAAAGCAACAGTTTGCATGCGCGAGTTTAGTTCTGTTCCGTCTCAAACGTCCGTTTTAGACGTCCACACAGATACACAGAAAACGGAATTTTTAGAAATCTTCACTTTAGAAGCCATTTTAAAAAATCTCCATTTTAGTGGCCTGAAACGCAGTTTGCGTGTGGACGAGAGGTCAAAACGCAGAGGAAAATAGGCGTTTTGTAAAATATCTGCATAGTGTGGACAGGGTGTTAATCTCCTGGTGGATCTACGTTCCAACATACAGAAAATAATGACTATAGGTAGTGACTGAAGCAATGAGAAGCAAGCAGCTGAAATGAGTTTCCTCTGAAGTGTGTGTTAGCGTTAGTGTTGGTGTTAGGTTGCCGATGGTAGAGGCAAAGGTGATGAAACCAGAGTTCAGGTCTGCAGAGATGATTTATTTGAGCAAAAAATGTGACAAAAAAAATTCCCCAACCAATCTCCAGGAACTANTGCAGAGATGATTTATTTGAGCAAAAAATGTGACAAAAAAAATTCCCCAACCAATCTCCAGGAACTATTTACAGTGTAAGAAAAAGTAAAAATAAAGAAAAGACTAAAAAGAAAAAAAAAATTCCAACAAGTAGGCTATGCCAGAATTACCAGTCCCACATTGAGGTGTTACTCCTTTCAGAGTTTAAGAAGGACTGACAGGTTACTTCACCAGCCTCTTAAATAACCCGGTAGCCCCGCCCTGGGATCTACCACAGACTCTAAAATCAATTAACAAAAATATACATTCTGTAAACAAAACTGGTTGTATATTAGAGCAGCTGTAACTTATAAATGTATTCCAAAAACAAAAATCTATAATCGGAGCTATTGGGACGCTTCTATTATAAAAACAGTAATTTCCCTTACGTCTTCCCCCTCCGACTTTACAATAACCTGGTCTCACCATCCTTTCAGCCTATTGAAATACAGGTGATCGTTTTCTGTTACAGTTTTTTAAAATGTGGACCTGCGACTGCCCAGGTTAGTTGGTGAAGTGATTGTCGATTGCAAATCCTAATAGAACAGATACTCAAATACTATGGTTAGGTGTTTCTCTTAATAATTCAACTATCGGTCTGTGTATGAACGGGTGTCCAGACTGTGTGGTAAGAAAAATGCAATGTAATGTTAGCCACATTTCCTGTTAGCATTGTCGTGTCAGTGGGTTAGCACAAAGCCCGAAGCCAGCAACACATACCATAAAGATGTAATATTTTGCTGGCTATATGTGCCGTATGTGTTGTAAATTATGTTAGCTGATGTGTAGTGTGTGCGGGTGCTCAATGCTGAACTGCTAAAGTATATTTCCCACGGCACGGACTCACTCCATGACAGTTGATCCAGGCATCTAAAAGGATCCGTCCTGGAGATTTCCCTCCGAAAGTATTCCAGACATGTCCAACTTTTATGAGATCACGGTACAGACCCAGAATATGTAGGAAAGTCTTGGGATCTCCAAGGAAGAACTTGAAAATATGGCTAGAGAGAGAGAGAGAGACATCCGGGCTACTTTGCTGAGCATGCTGCCTATGTGGAACCAGATGAGAAGTGGAAAATGGATGGATGGATGGATGGATAAGTCAGACCCATATCTGCAGTTGGTTGTTGATTTAAAGGGTTCATATCGGTCTGTGTATGAACGGGTGTCCAGACTGTGTGGTAAGAAAAATGCAATGTAATGTTAGCCATTCCCTCCGAAAGTATTCCAGACATGTTCAACTTTTATGAGACCACGGTACAGACCCAGAATATGTAGGAAAGTCTTGGGATCTCCAAGGAAGAACTTGAAAATATGGCTNCACGGTACAGACCCAGAATATGTAGGAAAGTCTTGGGATCTCCAAGGAAGAACTTGAAAATATGGCTAGAGAGAGAGAGAGAGACATCCGGGCTACTTTGCTGAGCATGCTGCCTCTGTGGAACCAGATGAGAAGTGGAAAATGGATGGATGGATGGATGGATGGATGGATGGATGGATGGATAAGTCAGACCCATATCTGCAGTTGGTTGTTGATTTAAAGGGTTCGNATGGATGGATGGATGGATGGATAAGTCAGACCCATATCTGCAGTTGGTTGTTGATTTAAAGGGTTCCTACTCATTTAAACTCAGCTCACGTTCAACATTTGTGAAACTTTTAAGTTGCAGGATTGGCTCAAAGTAACTAAACAAGTTTTTATGATATTTACTGTATATCCACCGTACAAATCTGTGGATCTGTTGGGAATATTAGCAGGACAAAATGCGATACTGCATCCTCACCATGCACATAAAAATCTGAAATAAAACATGTGACGCAATTTATTTCAATTTCAAATTAAGCACAAAGCAGGAGGTACAGTAGCTGCAGCATAAAAGCCTGAAAATTAATTCCTGTCTGCCTCAACGAGACCAATACCTCAAAATTCACCTAAAAAACAACCCCTCTATACAATATTTCAGAGGATAGTCTTATATTTTTCATTATTTTTGTATTCATTATACAAACAGTAAATAATCCCTAAGGACGCAAAGCCTTGAAGCTGAAATCCTGTGAATCTAAGTCATGATTTTTCAGGGCGTTTTGATTTTGCTCTGCATTTCATATCAGTTTTGTGTTTTTGGTACAGCAATTCACGTAGGTTTCTTAGCGTAATAAATCATTAAGAGTAGCCTCGGCTGTGCAGATGTTAGCATGAAAGCGTGTTGTGCAGCAAAGTTACAGCCAGGCGTAAAAATGGAGGGCGTTGATGTTTTAGCCGACCATTTGTCTGCATCAGAAGTGGGAAAAACTGGCCAACTTCAGACGGTTTCTCACCAATGAGCAGCTGTGTGTGCAGAGAGCGAGAGAGAAAGAAAGGGGGAGAGAGCAAGAGAGAGAGAGAGAGAGAGAGAGCGTGTGTGATATGTAGGTATTTGTGCACTTTCCTTTATGTCTCACTCTACCATCTCTTTCTCTCTCTCTCTCTCACACACACACACACTCTTATCTTAGCTCTGCGTAGCATTTGTGATAACATCACACTGAGATCTAATCACTATTTGATTTTAATCTCGGCCTCATTTTAGCTGTGTCAGAAAACACACACACAGGTAGACACGTGCACGCACAAGGGCATTCACTGGCATTCCATCACTCTGACACGCACACGCCATCTGTATCAAACCATCTGTATCAGCACATCATGTGGAGGCCAGCAGCATGCAACTTTTAAAGATTTAAAATACAGATGGAGGACAGGAATAAAACAGAGATGCTACAAAACGACAAGGAAGGTGGAGAACGAGAGAAGATGAGACCGTGAGAGGAGGGACAGATGTGAAAAAGAAAAAGTGTGTGAAGAATTAAAAGCGTAAGACACTAGCGATGTTATTCATCTTTAGAACAATCGATGTTTTTTTGGTCTCTTTCCCTTTCTCACATTTTCTGTTAAAATTATTGACAGTAACAATATACAATAGAGAGAATACACACTAACATCTAACTGTGTGTGTGTGTGTGTGTGTGTGTGTGTGCGTGCTGCTGTATCAGGTCAGCAGGGATGTAGATANCTGTGTGTGTGTGTGTGTGTGTGTGTGTGTGCGTGCTGCTGTATCAGGTCAGCAGGGATGTAGATAAGAGATGATGTTATCTTTCCGCTTTCCATCTCAGTTAATCTATTGGTTTTGTCTAAGGCGACAAATCTGTTAGATCTGGCCTTGAAGTGGAGGAGCGATGGATGAAAAGATGGAGGGATGATGAAAGACTGGAAAATGTGCTATTACATTCAAACTTGAAAAAAAAAAAAAAGGG
>VXCM01005193.1:53447-87580 GCA_014773175.1 Lucifuga dentata
TTTTTTTTTTTTTTTTTTTTTTTTTTTTTTTTTTTTTTTTTTTTTTTTTTTTTTTTTTTTTTTTTGTTGTTTTTTTTTTCTAAAGTCATGTTGGAGTCAGGTTTCATCATGAAAGATTTTGTGAGATTTCTGGTTTTGAGAGTTGGAACTCTGCTTGATTGTGAATAGAATCTGTTAGTGTGTGATGTGCTATTGTGGCCAAATGTTTAAAGGACCAGATCGGTAGTTTTTCATGTTTGAGCCCAATAAAAACTACCCACATATGTGCATTTTGCACAATACACGACTGTGTCTTAGTTTTTTGCGGTATTCTGTAAAATCCTCTAGGGTCAAATGTGCAGGTGATGCACACACCTTCAAATTCAACGTTTTGCACGACTGTAGAAGGCACGGTCGCTCTAATTTCTCAGTAAAAGGACTATATTCCCTGGCGGAAACACACATTTTCATGTATTCAGCTCCACGTTGGACCAGTTCAATTCAGAAACTTCATCACAGTTTGTGGATTATTCATCTCAAACACAAGTCTCTACAAGTTCATTTTAATAGCATACTGGAATGAACTGAAACCAATAGCAGTCTGGAAGGTAGGAAAAACAATTCTAATATTTTAGAATTAAAATAAAATATTAGTATGTTTTGGAAAATGATTGGCAGTAATGTAACGTGTATGCAGGTTGTATTTATTGGGCTCAAACATGCAAAAATCACTGGTATGGTCCTTTAATTGTATATTCTCCACACATTAGAGGACTACGAACTGTTAAATTTATCATAATGTTGTTGTGTGTGTCGTCACGAAAAAGAAGTTCTTCTGTTGTGTGTGTATGTGTGTGTGACGGTACATGTGTGAATGCTGCTGGGATGTGTATACATGGAGAAGTATGTGTGTTTGTGTACAGTGTGTCTGAATATATGTGTGTGTGTGTCTGACTTCCAGGCTTTTTTTTCAGCGTTGTCATGCGTGTGCAGCTACTGCCAGGCTCATTAGCACTCTGAGTGAAAACGTGCTAATCTTAGAGTGGGTTCAGTGTGTGTTAGCACCATTAGCTTCTCGGCGGTTTAGCTCCACACCGCCTCCACCAACAATCAGCAGATGTTTCCTCGTTACTCACGCTGTCCTGATGCTGCTCTGATATGGAAATCATCTATAGTATTTCCTGAGTCCCTACAATGATTATATTCCTGCATATTCCAGAAACACTGCTGCTTTTGGAATATTTTTTCCAAATACTTCTGGATATAAAAGAGTCATAAATCATTTATTAGTTATATATTCAAATAATTTCCTTGTTATATTAAACATGGAGAATTATTGTATTGTAATAATGACAGCTTTGGATATAAAAGGCTCCGTATATATTTTTTTATTTAAAATATTGCTAAAATGCTATAAAATAGCCGTGAATATGAATAACCTTCAAACCCAACACTTCTGCCAAATGTTACTGGAGGGATTTTAATTCCAGGTTTTCTAAGTCTTTTTCGCGGCTGTCCAGAAGATCCTCCACAGCATCAGCATCATTATCCACATTATCATCATCATCATCATCATCCCAGACCAAACGAGCCCCGGCTCAACTCTTTTTTTCACATTTTGGAGGAAGTGAAAGATTGATGGGAGCAAATCAGGATACACTGACTGGTGTTGTGTGTTTTCTATAAAACAAAGTATTTGTTACATCTATCTATCTATCTATCTGTCTATCTATCTATCCCTTTCTCTACAGTGTCTATCTCTTTCTCTACAGTATATCTATATCTGTCTCTCTCTCTCCAGTATCTATCTATCTATCTCTTTCTATACAGTATCTATCTATCTATCTATCTTTCTCTACAGTATATCTATCTATCTCTCTCTCTCTCCAGTATCTATCTCTTTCTCTACAGTATCTATCTATCTCTCTCTCTCTCTCTCTCTCTCTCTCTCTCTCTCCAATATCTATCTATCTCTTTCTCTACACTATCTATCTATCTATCTATCCATCTATCTATCTCTTTCTCTACAGTATCTATCTATCTCTTTCTCCACACTATCTATCTATCTATCCATCTATCTATCTCTTTCTCTACAGTATCTATCTATCTCTTTCTCTACAGTATATCTATCTATCTGTCTCTCTCTCTCTCTCTCTCTCTCTCTCTCTCTCTCTCTCCAGTATCTGTCTATCTCTTTCTCTACAGTATCTATCTATCTTTTTCTCTACAGTATATCTATCTATCTGTCTCTCTCTCTCTCTCTCTCTCCAGTATCTATCTAT
The DNA here is from genome assembly GCA_014773175.1 of Lucifuga dentata. NCBI lineage: Eukaryota > Metazoa > Chordata > Actinopteri > Ophidiiformes > Bythitidae > Lucifuga > Lucifuga dentata. Next base: position 55,709 of record VXCM01005193.1, read on the forward strand.
CTCTTTCTCTACAGTATCTATCTATCTTTCTCTCTCTACAGTATCTATCTATATCCATCATGCATCTCTTTCTCTCTCTCTACAGTATCTATCTCTCTCTACAGTATCTATCTCTCTCTCTCTCTACAGTATCTATCTATCTATATCCATCATGCATCTCTTTCTCTCTCTACAGTATCTATCTCTCTCTCTCTCTCTCTACAGTATCTATCAATCCATCCATCAATGCATCTCTTTCTCTCTACAGTATCTAAGATAGATAGATAGATAGACAGATAGATAGATCCATCCATCCATAACCAGCCTGCTGCTCTATAGTGTTTGGAGTCATAATCTGCCCCCTTTGCTACAGTTGGTGCTGCATGAAAGCACAGTGGGATACAAGGAAATGGGAGTTCCTACCCATATGGTGTCCAGTTACACATACACACATATACACACACACATATACACACGCACACATGCAGAGTAAAAAGATCTAACAGCCTATCTTTGGCCAACTGTAGCGCTCGCCCACATAAATGTCCGCTTGGCTCTTCTCTGATCACATAATTGCTCTGCACACACCTCTCCCACACACACACCCCCCATACACTGAGGCATACTTGGGGAGTTCACGCACATAGTACATGCAAATCTACACACACAAAACCTATATGTAGTAATTCGTCAACATGCACACACAACCATTGTTCATCATGGCATGAAGCGGATTTTTCAGATATGTATGCCTGCAAGCATTCATACACACACACACACACACACACACACACACACACACACACAAGAGCAAATACCAAACAAAAACTCCCACCACCTCACCCACACACTCAGCGTGTTGGAGAAAGAGTGTGAAAGTGACACAGACATGCAGAAAAATGGTAGTAGAAGAAGAGAGCGTAGATAGACACACTCAGCTTCCTAAAAGCTGAGGAATTTACCCTCCGAGCATCAATCCAGCAGAAAGGTGCTGCAGGTGTCTTTACTGCTTGGTTTTCTCTGGACCCCAAGCAGTTTCTGGGCGGTTTTTGCTCCTGTCACATTTTTATCACTGTGGCTCATTTTTCACTGTAGCTGCAAGTCCTGCACCTCTATGGAAGCAGCACAGTCATGGCTATATGCAGGAAAAACTCAGAAATGTCTTTTGTGCAGTATAACACAGTTATATCATAAATCATTAAAAAAAAAAAAAGNTTTTCAAGTGCCCACAAGTGCTACCAATACTGGAAAAATAAAATAAAAAAAAAAAAAAAAAAAAAAAAAGGACTATACACACTGAATTCTTTACAATTTTACAACCTATAATCTGTATAATCAATAGGCCCAGTCTGCTGTGCAGTCTGCATTCAGCCAATGGCTCGCTGAATTGTTGTCACATGACTGCTAAAGAGAACAGAGGCACTCCAGGCTTGATAGTTGCAGCGAAAAACGCAGAATTTGTTGCTTTTTACAGAATTTGGATTGTACAAAGAGTTTATTTTTAGCAAATTTTTAAATGAGACATTTACAATAAAGTGATTTTGAGCAAATATCACTATTTTAAGCTTAGATTTAGCTATGTTTCCTTACGGAAGTGTTAGGCACACATGTTCAAGGACCGTCGGAAATTTGAAAACCTGACAATAATTTTGATTTTTAAAGTTTCTGGCTATGACAAATGGTGTAATTTTGGCGATTGTTTAAAGAAAACATGACTTTCAAACCCGCCGGCGGGTTTTGGGGTCCAGAGGTTTACCCTCACAAGCATTAATCCAACAGAAAGGTGTTGTGGGTATCTTTAATGCTTGGTTTTGTCTTTTTCTCAGATTAAAAATTAATTATTTCACTATTCTAACACCGCAGCTTGTGTGTTTGTGCCACATGATAATAACGTCATGGGGGCGTTGAGGTCGGGCGCCACGGTGCCTCATGATTACAGAGTCTATTCTTGGAGGAATGGGGTTCAAACCCCCGTTTCAGCACGGAATCCCCACCAGATTCAGGGCTGATGTTCTGCAGCTGAACCTGACCTTTAACCTCTGATCTCCTTGTAAAGGGAGGCATCAGAGCAGAGGATTTCCCTCCAGGCGGGAAAAGAGGACATCATCGTGTAACATGTCAGCTTCGCCTGGATATTTTCTTGTGATATATCTCAGCACCGGAGCCGGAATTTCCTTATTTGTCGTGGATTTTATAGAAGTTTGCCTCAAATTCCCTCAATTAAAGCTTCAGGATCTAAACTTCCACTTTGTGCCAGCCAATCAGAAGACAGAATCACAGCAGTAAGACGTAATGGGAGAATCAATTCTGACTGGACTGATGTCATAAATATAGGATCTGACTTTGCTGAAATCAGGAAGTCATTTGTTATGTTTTTATCACTTTCAGAACTTGTAAAAAAAATAAAAATTGCAGTGTTTTATTGCAATAAAAGTTTTTAGAAATGCCATTTTTAGGGTACAAACTGACTCCATATCCACGGGTCTGTCTCTGTGGGAAGAAATGCAGCTGTGTTTTCTACAACTTTAAAAATATTAGTTGAAAATTGTGTTATGATGGAATGGTGTTGTAAAACTGTGTTAGGTTTGATTTTCTGTTTTCTTTAAGGTTATCAACGTAATTTGTTTAATAAATAAATATAAAAGATGATAAAGAGTTGTGCGCTGCGTCCTCTGTGGCCAAACGAGGTCTTTCAAGTTGTCCTGAAGGTACTAAAAAACCAAAATAACTTGACAGGCATTTTTATACCATGTCAGATTATTAATAGATGTTAATTAATAGGTTTTCCTCTCTTCTTCTGTTTTTTTTGCTGTTGTCTCACAGCAAAAAAGTCATGGGTTTGACCCCCTGCTGCTTTCAATGCAGAGGAAACATTTCCCCATTCAAGTGTGGGATCGTTTTTTTAAATAGATCCCACACAATGATCTCTATACCATCATATGAATTCATGCAAACCACAAGACACACTTTGCAAAACTCCTCATTTCTCACTCGCACAAAAACTCGCCACATCGTTCAATGCATCATTGAACCCGCACGCTAATCATCAATAACCCCATTGCGACCTCTCCGTCAGGCTCCACGGCAACACACAACAAATCAATCAGGAATAAAAAGACCATCAGCACATCCGTCGTCAGCTGATGTCCAAACAACAACGATCATTCCACATCCTCAGCAGAAACACTGTTCAGCCACCAGGCCGCAGAGATGGAGTTTGAAGAGGAGAGACAGAGGCAGCATTTGTGGAAAGGATGAAACAGAAGTGTAACCATTACACTGAGCGAAGAGATATCAATGCATCAGAGAGGACAAGAGTGGAGAGATTTGTTGGGAAAGAAGAGAGGGAGCATGAATCTGACAGCGAGAGAGAGAGAGAGAGAGAGAGAGAGAGAGAGAGAGAGAATAAATACAAAAGCAAGGAAGAGATGAGAAAAGACAAGAGCTAGCATTATTGTTCAGAGATGAAGCTTTCCAGAGCTTAGAGGAAGTGTTTGCAATGACGCGGGATGAGATCAAAACAAAACAAAAAAGGGGGGGGATGTCAGTTGAAGACAAAAAAAAAAAAAAAAAAAAAAAAAAAAAACATCACGGGGAAATTTCACAGGGAGAACAAATCATTTCCAGCAAAATGATACAGAAACGTAGCTGGAGACAACAAAGACAAAAGGCTTTTCATCCTACCTGAGTTTCTCTTGGATATGTACTTGACACCGTCACAGGCTCCTGAAGTGAAGAGGAGGAGGAGGAAGAAGAAGGATGAAGTCTTCATTTCGCTGTTCTCTGCTGGTACCTTCAGAAAGCAGGATGAAGAGGGGAAAGAGAAAAAATTATCTTCTGTCATTTGAAATCCCAGATTAATCAGAAAATTCTAATTTTTTGCAATTTATTTCTTTATTGAACCCTTTAACAAATGCAAAAAAAAAAAAAAAAAANAAAAAAAAAAAAAAAAATAAAAAATCTGATTTTCTTTTTAATCATATTTGACATAGGCATCTTTTTTTTTCTAGATACAATATAATAGGCATTTTGATCAATAACTGATCATGATGATGTAATCTCAGAAAATCATGTGACACAAATGGCGTTATAAGGTTAAAACTGGTAAACGTGACCTTTAGTTCACACGATGTTCTATAATAACACGTCGTGAGTATTAGCGTGTCGTTACTGACGTGAGGTTTTGCCTCATGACCAAAAGCAAACAACTGATACACACTTTTTACATGTAATGATAATAATCTTACATTAAAAGTGATTTGGTGTGACAGTTTTGCACCAGTTTATTCCAGAAGCAGTTTAGCTTTTATAATCCTTTCTGGGAATCAAATCCAAGCCTTAAATGTTTAATAAATAATTAAGACTACAGAGTTTCTTGGCTGGAGAGAAACTTTCTCATACAAGAGATTATTTCCAAGCTGTACTGGCAAAGTAATTTTTATTTTTTAAATTCCCTTTTTATGCCACCTACTGCCTGGTTAATCTAAATATACTTGTATTTATTTGCATATTAAAGTTTTATATAGATAGAGGTCACATTCCCCTTAAAGGACCATATTTTGCATGTTTGAGCCAAATATATTCGATTTTCATACATGTAATATTACTGACAATCATTTCCCAAAGCATACTACTGGAACGGTGAATTAAAAATGTTTTTCCTACCTTCCAGACCTCCATTGGTTTCAGTTCATTCTCTATTAAAATCAACTTGTTGATACTGTAAACGTTCTTGGGATAGGTAATCCATCATCACCAACAAGACGTGTATTCAGGTTTTTTTAGAAGTTATGTAATTTTAGTGTTTAAGCTCAATAAAAAGCGTGGAGTGAATGTATGCCTCCACCGGGGAATATAGTCCCAAAAGAAGACCTGCGTTTATGGAAAAATTTAAAGGACCGTGACTTCATAAGGCTGTGTAACTATTAGCAGGAGAAACATGGATTTTTAAGGTGGGTGTTTCACTTGAATATTTGGTTTTGAAAGATTAAGAGATTTTGCAGAACATCAGCAAAGCTGAAATATGGTTTTATTCTTTGAGAAATGACTGTCAGTAATGTAACATGTATGAAAATTGAAAATATTATAGGCTCAAACATGCAAAATGGGTGGTATGGTCCTTTAAACTCATGGTTCAAACTCACAGTGTAAAGCTTAAACACTCTCACGCTCTGTAGTAAACATGATTTTTTTTTTTAATGAATTCTGTCCCATTTTTCAGCTTCAGCAGCCAAGCCGGTAGATTGTGATTGGTCGACTGCAGGACTCTCACAGGTGGATCACATGGTGATTCCTGATTACATGTATGTGTTCTAGCCATGTTCACGGCCTTTCCTTTTCTTTTGAAGTATAGTGGGACCTTCAGCAACTTCTCTCTCTCTCTCTCTCTCTCTCTCTCTCTCTCNNNCACCCCCCCCAGAGGGACTTGTTAAGAGCCAGGAGCTTGTTTGATCTTTCATCCACCGTGAACACGAGCGTGGAAAACTCAGAGAAAGTGTGTTTGTAAAGATAAAAGTAAAGAAAGATAAAAATGTAGGAGGGGGCTTAAATAAAACTCTAATGGTCCAGAAAATATATCACATATATTGAGAAAAAGACAGCAAAAAAGATTAAAAAAGGAAAGGATGTCAGCTGGGTGAAAGGGTATCTGTTGGGTTTGAGTTATTACACACACACACACACACACACACACACACACACACACAGAGAGAGAGAGAGAGCAGACAGAATAAACACTATTAGAGCATTAAAACCTGTCTCTTCCTTTGTGTTTCTGTCCATCTCTGATAATGATATTCCAACACAGAAAGATCGAAAAAGGGTCTGAGTGTGTATTATACACACACAATGCTTGGGCTATACAAGGGGAAAAAAAAAAGTTGTGTGTGTCTGTGTGTGTTTTTGGACAATGCTAAGTCTAAAAAATAACTTTTGAAACTGATTATATTTCCGTTTATAGGACGTGAATGCTGGCAATATTTTCATCTGTCATTTAAATTGGATCATACGTGCAAAATCACCGGTATGCTCCTTTAAGGAAAGAAACAGAAGATGCAGATTTTCAACAATGGCTTAATGCTGGCTCAAAAACTTAATCAGACATGTAAATGCATGCGCATGCGCAAACACACACACAGCAAACAGACCAGCGTGGAGCCATTACGCCACTTCAGCCACACATCCACTATTAAACAAACCCTCCAGCTCCATTCTATCACACTATCTGTGTTTCCCAAACTGTATGAGTCATGCAGTTTTGGTTAGACAGTGTGTGAGCGTGTGTGTGTGTGTGTTATAATTATGGACACACAAGTCATTCTGTCATCATGAAAGATATTTACAGTGTTTCTCAGCCCGCCACATAAAACATCACGACAACCCAATTTCACCTTCACCAGTTTCTAGCATCCTGTGGTGTAATACTGAACCTGGTGGTTACAGAGTTCCTGCTTCATCTGGACAGCTTCAAGCACCCACCGTTAAAGGACCATGCCAGTGATTTTGTATGTTTGAGCTCAGTAAATAAAACCTACATACACATTACATTACTGGCGTTTTCCAAAACATATTGCTGGAGTGGTAAACATTAATATTATTTTTCCGACCTCCCAGCCTGCCATGGTTTTAGTTCATTCCAGAACACTGTGAAAATCAACTTTTAGAGACTTCAAATGTGCTTGAGATAAATAATCCAACGTGGAGCTGCACAGAAGAAAATATATGTCTCCGCCTGGTAGTACAGTACCAACAGAGGCTTTTATCGAGAAATTAAAAATGGCTGCCTTCTACGTTCAGGCATGCATGTTAGCAGGCAAATCGTTTCATTTTAAGGTGAGTGTGTCACCTGAATACGTGACAATGACCACATGGCAAAATAACAGGAAAACTAAAATATGTTTTTTTGTTTTGAAAAAGGTTGTCAGTAATGTAATGTGTATGCATGTCTAATCCCAATGTTTATTGGGATTAGACATGCAAAATCATCATTGGTATGGTCTTTATTTATTGGGATTACCATATATACTCGAGTATAAGCTGAGTTTTTATAACCAAATTTCACAAACCAAATCGGGGGTCTGCTTATTCATAAGAAATTCAAATTTGATCCCAGAGAAGAGAATTTCCAGGATAGAAATACTATCCATTACCACTACCCATGGAAAATAGTTTAAATCATACCTTAGAATGATGCATTTCCTGACTAAACATCTTATTCAGCACATTTTGCTGCAGGCAGTAAGCTCTGTTGTGATTGGTCAGTTACGGTAATCAGCTGTTGAAATAAATATCATGTTTACCGGTACGTGGATTATTTTCAGAAAATCAGAGGAATACTATGACAATACCAGAAAAACAGGTAATTTGCTAAACAAATAAATTGATGGAACAACATTGGGGCGTCGGCTTATAAACAGGTTTCTTTAAAAAAAAAAAAATCAAAATTTGCCAATCAAAATCGGGGGGTCAGCTTATACACAAGACCGGCTTATACTCAAATATATACAGTAAACCTGTAAAATCACAGGTATGACCTTCAAAGTGTTCCTGTGAAAGTGTTCCTCAGTAAATCATTGCATTTCTGTGAATCCAGGACTGCAGCTCTGGACTCAGGGTCAAATTCAGGCTTCAAGCAGCCCTGAAATTCAGTGACAATATTTATGAAAAGGACCAAAACAACTGAGAACATGTCACAACTCATATTAGCTTCTAACCATGGAAGTATTCCACTCCTGCAGGTCTGAGCACCAAACAAACCCACTCATTTTATGCTGATCAAGTTGTAGCTTATTATTTTTGAAACCATGCACAAGGCTCCTTCCTGACCTAAAAGCCAATCCTATTAGAAAACTGAAACCTGGTGCGGCATTCAGTAGATTTCCACAAAAAAGAAGGGCCTTTGGTACTTTGAAAGCTTTTCAAAATCCTCTCAACCAGTGTGAGAAAAACTTATTTCTGTCAGGATCTATTGGTCATGTTTATAGGCAGAGGCACGTCAATTGTGTTATTATAACACAATTAAGAGGAATAATGTATGTAATTTTCTACACTAAAATAAGTATATTCATATATGATCTCCTCACTTAAAGGACCATACCAGCTATTTTGTATATTTGAGTCTAATATATTCAATTTTTGTAATTTTAATGTTTAAGTGCAATAAAAAGCATGGAGTGAATGTATGCCTCCACCAGGGAATATAGTCCCAAAAGAAGACCTGCGTTTATAGAAAAATTTAAAGGACCGTGTCTTCATAAGGCTGCATAACTATTAGCAGGTGAAACATCAATTTTTTTTAAGGTGGGTGTATCACTTGAATATTTGATTTTGAAAGATTATGCAAAATATCAGGAAAGCTGAAATACGGTTTTATCCTTTGGGAAATGATTGTCAGTAACGTAACGTATGAAATTTTAATATATTAGGCTCAAACATGCAAAATGGCCAGTATGGTCCTTTAAAGGTATTATCAACATATATGATGCAGTCAGATTTGAATCCCATTAATCAACACCAGACATTATATACTGTTTATAATGTCATCACATTTTTTATCCTCTCTTACAAAGTTTGATGTTCTGCAAACCTTCCTGCTCGTAACATCATGAAAGGTAGAATGTAGTCTGTGCTGGGATACCAATTCCAACCAGATATATCTCAGTTACAGGATACATGGATGACACGATTTCATCAGAATGCAGCAGCATAGGCATGAAAGGTACAGTATGTCCGTTCCATCTGCATTCCCTAATTTAAGAGAAGTGATTTGCATTTATCAAACCCTGTGCAGTTAAGCATGCTTCCTCCAGTGCAGCTACTTTGATTAAATCTTGTACAACCAGCACCAGGCTCTCACAAAACCAGCGCGAGAACATCTGTGGTTTGTGCACAGCAAGCTGGTCGCTGGAATTCAGCAGATCTTCTGAAGTTAAACAGCGAGAATCATCAGACGCATGAAAAATGACATCCTGAGCAAGCGATGGCTGCAGGATTTCATGCGGCTTTGTTTGCTCACCATTCCACAAGATGAAACCACCTATCATCATGCCACTTCCAAACTGTCAATTTATATCAGGTGTATAGTTTTACTGTATGTCATATTGTGATGACAGATGTAATTGTATTAAAACAAGCCCATTGGCTGAGCTTTGGCAATAAAAAATCAAATGTAATCAATGAAGACAAGAATTATTAGAGCGAGTTGCCAGTTTTGCAAATATGTAAATAGTTTCTTTAAGTATTACCTTAATCCAGTGGTGCTCAAACTGTGTGGCATGGCGTAATTTTTTTTCCTGCAGTGATTATAAATAATTGTTTGTTTTTTTTAAACAAAGTGATAGCAATTACGATCTTCATATTATTTCAATAAAATCAACTTATTAAATTTAATATTAATGGCTAAACAAAAAATACTGTACTGTATATACTCGACTATAAGCCGACCCCTGATGTTGTTCCATCAATTTATTTGTTCAGCAAATTACCTGTTTTTCTGGGTATTGTTATAGTATTCCTCTGATTTTCTGAAAATAATCCACGTACTGGTAAACATGATATTTATTTCAGCAGCTGATTACCGTAACTGACCAATCACAGCAGAGCTTACTGACTGCTGCAAAATGTGCTGAATAAGATGTTTAGGCAGGAAATACATCATTCTAAGGTATGATTTAAACTGTTTTCCATGGGTAGTGGTAATGGATAGTATTTCTACCCTGGAAATTTCCGTCTCTGGGATCAAATTTGAATTTCTCGTGTATAAGCCAACCCCCCGAATTGCGTTGTGAAATTTGATAAAAAAAAAACTCGGATTATACTCGAGTATATACGGTAGTTCATGGTTGTTAACTGCTCTTTTTGTAGCTTTTGCACATTTATGGTTACAGACTATCTCCATCTCTCTACACTCGTATTTTGCGTCTAATTCATTTACCAAAAAAGAGACAAAACGTACAAGAAACAAAATTAAAGGTTAATTTGACTGATAGCATTGTTTGTTTTTTTTAAATTTTCTACAGATATCGCCATAATATCGTTATCGTGAATAGTGAAAATCTGATATCATGACAGCCCTACTCCAGGTGTCTGTCAGTGTCAGAAACGTGTTGTTATGGTCATGTTTCAGGCTGCGTTTGTGGCGGTTTTATAACAAATCCCCATCTGGTCAGGATTTGTCAGCAGCTGTCCCCATGCACATCAGTGTCGAGATATTTCATTTGCAAACTCGCATCCTGCCTGTTAGCTTGAAAGAGCCTTGCCATTCTCGCTGACAACCTTCATCAACAAGGCATTTTTTTTTAACCCTCAGGACTGCAAACGCTAATCAAACCAATCTCGGTAAATTCTAGTCATTTTAGTACAGCAGCAGCGATTTCTGACACGCTGAAACCGTCATGTCTGAACCCACCAATCACACTCTGAATGACTTAAATTACATGCTTCAGCAATGAAACTCTTGTCGCTGCGGCAGAGGGCAGAGGATGGAAAAAGGAGTGTGAAATGGAAAACGAGTGTGAGGGAGTTACAGTACACGGTGGTTTGAAGGAGTGCACGGGTTTCAGCTGATATCCCAGAGTGAGGCTGATTTTATGACTTAAGTGCTTTCACAGACAGATTTCAAGGTCAGCTTTGCAAAGCTGCTGGTAAATGATCGAGTTTAACGTAGATCTATGAGAGACAGGATGAGAATCCATGCTCAGTTGATTCATGGATCCCTGTTGGATAGATTGGAAATCTTGTGTGGAATAGATTGTGTATCTGCCATTTCCCACAGACCCTGAAGTTATGCAAGGCCCTTCCTGTCCAGCAAAGGCCCTCAGTGTTTTTCTGCCTCCAATTAGCTGGAAAAGTGTTTGGAGTGTTGTTAACTCGATGGATTATTTCAAAAACTGACTGTTGTGTAAAAAAAAAAAAAAAAAAAAAAAATGTGGTTTATTGTTTAGCTGATTACTAAAAGCTTCATAGTCAGCACAGAGACTGGAGTGTCTTGTTGCCAGTATGTTTTTGTGGATCTAAATCTAAATAATGAATCAGTATAAATGCAAATGTGATACTACCGTATATACTTGAGTATAAGCTGACGCCTGATTTTGACCTGCAAATTTAGATTTTTAAAGAAACTCGCATTTAAGCTGACCCCCCCAATGTTGTTCCTTCAATTTATTTGTTTAGCAAATTACCTGTTTTTTTTCTGAGAATTATCATAGCATTCTGTGATTTTCTGAAAATAATCCAAGTACCGGTAAACAGCTGATTACCGTAAGTGACATTAGCTAACATTAAGTTTTCCGGACTCCTCTTCCTCATCTGAATCACATTGATGGAGGTAAGGAAAGCTTTACAAATGAGCTATAATTATCACGGTGCTTATTAGCATATTTAGCTGTGGACTTATGGTGTTTTTTTGTTTTTTTAAGAATCTCACGCATTACATCTTTTCAGTAATTATCCTGTACCTGAGTCGATGCGGGTCTGTCTATGTGCTGGACATTCCTCCATATGGAGTTTTGGAATTCCCTCAGCCGACCTCCTGATGTTGTTCCATCAATTTATTTGTTTAGCAAATTACCTGTTTTTCTGGGTATTGTCATAGTATTCGTCTGATTTTCTGCAAATAATCCACGTACTGGTAAACATGATATTTATTTAAGCATCTGATTACCGTAACTGACGGATCACAGCTTACTGGCCGCCACAAAATGTGCTGATAAGATGTTTAGTCAGGAAATACATCATTCTAAGGTATGATTTAAACTATTTTCCATGGGTAGTGGTAATGGGCAGTATTTCCACCCCTGGAAATTTCATTCTCTGGAATCCGATTTAAATTATTCGTGTATAAGCCGACCCCCGATTTGCATTGTGAAATTGGCAAAAAAAAAAAAAAAAAAAANAAAAAAAAAAAAAAAAAAACTCAGCTTATACTCGAGTATATACGGTAATACTTTTCTCTGTTGCAGGCTGTGTAGATGCAAGGCACGTTTGCAAGACACACATACACACACCCGCGCACAGTAAGGGGTGTGTGTTAATGAATGCGGTACCACCTGTTCAATGATCTAATTGCTCACCACAGATTCCCATTTCCTCACTACTACACCGTTTAACGGCACCATTTAACAGGTAAGAAAGGCTGCTGCAGTACATCCGCTCCCTCCCACCTCCTCTAATTTCACATTTAACAGCGCCTCCCATCAGGTCAGAGAGCAATGGCCATTTTACCATTCAGAGAAGGAAGCAGGAAATAAGGAATGGAGGAGCAGAGAGAAAAAAAAGGGAAAGAAAAGAAGTGTAGGAAGGCTGAAATGAAAGGATGAAGGAATGAGGTTAGGCTAGCAAGTGAAAAAGCCGTTTGTTCAGCAGTAGCTCCATCCAATCGATAAAACACTATTCTTGTGTGCTTGTTCATTCGTTCCACACATGCACACACACACACACACAGTGACATGTATGGAATAGGGCACAGGCAGCAAACACACTGCATCAGCATTGCTGTAATGTGTAAATACACAAAAGATGTGCAGATAAGGATTATTTATAACACATTTTCAAAACACCAAAATGAGCATGATAAGCACAAATACGGATTCCATTTGATATGCAAGTGAAAAGGAGGCTTTGCATTGAACTGATGAAGGGATTTCAAGTTGTTTATGTAACCTATACAGCTAAAAAAAAAAAAAAAAANAAAAAAAAAAAAAAAATATGAAAAAGCTGGGCCAATGTGTTTCTCATCCTGGATGTTGCCCTCAACAGAAATCAATAAAATAGGCGTCCTGGTGGCTTCATGGTCGACGATGCATACATGAAATCCCAACTTCATAGTTCAAATCCAGCTGGGGAGCTTTGATGCTTTGGGACAGAAAAGGGCACAGGATACAGACAGATACTGAGATGGCAACGCATTAGGCATGTGTGTGTGTGTGTAGACGGCAGCAGTTAACATGGAAACATACAACGCCAATTCAACGCAATTAATCAGCGAGTTTACGTGCAGACAACACTTCAGTTTTTGTACAGTAAGCATTTACGTTTTTCATGGAAGATACAGGAAATGACTCATTGCATAATGGGTGATGAGGGGAAACACACCAGATGAGGAAATGTATGAAGATTGATTACTCAGAGCTTTAGATGATTAGACTGGATCTTTTACATCCTTCAATAAATCAACTTAGAATTGCAGAACCTGGGTCTGTTACTGAGTACATCAACATTGATTTATGCTGATAATATGGTGTTGAAATGACATCTGAAAAAAAAAAAAATCAATTTATAGCCATAATCTGAGTATAACTGAAGGTTTAACATGCATGTAAATGTACAGACTCACTTGAAAACTTGTGAATCAGCTAATCCTCATGTGTTGTACTGCAGCACGTTAACTAGGCTTAGCCGGTTCACCAAATCATCGATTTAAAGATTCCATTCTTAGTCCATGAATCGGTGATCCGGGTCACACCTGAACCACATACTTCCGGTTCATTCCGGTGCGTGGTATAAATTAATGAGATTCAATATATTTATATACTTTTTCTTTCACAACATCCCGTCTTTGAGAATAATCAACACATTCTAACCAACCATAAAACTAATATCTATTTGCTCAGGCAATCTAATTTGTTTGGCACAAACACTGCTTAAGGCTGGATTTACACGCACATGCGACCTGATTCCGATTTTTTGCGCACATGCAACACGTATTGATACGCTTCCTGAAGATGTAAATGGTAAAAAGCCACAGGAAATAGGATATGTTCAGATCTGATCTGGGCCACTTGAACATGTCGAAATAAATTGGATACGTATCGGATATCCCCAATGAGACTGCTGTCTAAATACACAGATCGGAATTTCCTTCCTATTCCGACGTCATATCTGCATATGGATGATGTCAGCATCAATATGATGATTGCTCTATGTAAACAGAAATGGAGGACATACTATATATATATCAGACACTGATATGTGTTAAATGTCAAGTAGACATGTTAGTGTGACAGTTGCCTTTATGGCAATACTCCACCCGCTTCTCCTCTGTGATCGCCTGATGAAACTCTGTGTCCTGATAGGAGAGATAAACACTCACACAACATGTCAGATTTCTCTCTGCATGTTAAAGTTTTAACCCACTGATTATATTTTTAAAAAGTTCTCTTATCCACTGAAGTGTTACGTTTACATCCGTCTCAGAAATGTGCACGTGCAACTGCATCCTGCTGCTACAGGTAGAAAGCCGGTATCGGATATGAGCCGCTTAAAAAAGAAAATGTAAATACACTGAACAAAAAGTCGCATATAGGCAGAAAATCAGAATTGGGCATCAAGACTTGTAGTGTAAATCCAGCCTAAGTGGCGTTTGATGTAGTGTACGTGAGTGTCCACTGGGGGGGGGCAGCTCACATTTACAGACAGGCTCATTAAGTAGAGAGATAGATACAGAGGATAGAGCCGAGAGAGTTGCAAGAACTGCGAGAGTATGGAAGTACGGAGGTTTTGGACATTCCCGGACAGATGAATTGGTGATTCGGTTCGGACATGAACTGGTCTTTCTCATAGGATGATCCGATTCTTAAATGAGTCGAACTATCCATCTCTAACGTTAACTTCTCTATTGCAAAGTTATGAGGATCCTACTTAGGGAAAAAAAAGATGCAGCAAAAATATGCAGTCAGCAAGAATTTTTTTTTTCTTCTTTGTAATATTGGGGGAAAACTGCACACTATTAGATAATCTGCATGGAAGCACTTTTCTAAAAATATGGAGGCTTCTGCCAGATGTTCAAATTCAGCCCATCACAGCTGATGACAGCACATCTGTATATTGCGTTTTTAGTGCTTTCTTATAAATATGATTGACATTGTGAATATTTTGCAGACCTGCTTCCTCAGACTGCAGCAGAAGAAGCTCATAATCAGCCGTGAAGATGAACTCGTGTAGCTAACGTTGCTGCTTGATGAAGAGGGTGAATACAGAAAGAATCAGGCCCAAAGCATGAGTGTGAGGTCAGAGATGAATCTTCTGTGATTCACGAAACTTTCAATATGACCACAGGAGAAGCACTCAGACACATCACGAGATATGAGACGAGCTTATCTGTTGAGCTGGAGCGTCTTGTGAGGGAATGGATGCATTTCGAGCCAGCTGGAAAACATTTCAGAGCTGTTTTTATTTACGACTCGGTCAAACTGTTACCCCACATAGTCCAGATTCCTTCCCAATCCCCCACATACAGATGCTTTTACCTCTGACGTGCTGAGAGGATATTCAGATCTCAGCTACTCATCTCTGCTAATGCACACATACAGGATACGTTTGTTCACAAGTGACTAAACGACTCAAAAGAAGCGGTGCTTTTGCTAATGCCATCTCACCAGTTACACACCTGCTAATGTGCTTTCCTTTGGTTTAGTGAAGCTTATCTCAATGTAAGCTCATTTTGATCAGGGTAATCTTAGCTTTCATATGCTCAGGGCTTCATAAGGAGCCCCTTCGGGGTCATGTGTGAAAAAAAAATAAAGTGGGTAAAAAAAAACAAAAAAAAAAAAAAAAAAAAAAAAAAAAAAAAAAAAAAAAAAAAAAAAAAAAAAAAAAAAAAAAAAAANAAAAAAAAAAAACTTTTTTTTCCTCGGGTTTTTTTTGCTTTGTTTTTTTCTCTCTTCTGAAACGTACTAAAAATAGGTCAAAGCTACAGCGCAGCAACGGAGCTGTTTTGCTGCAGTTTGAGAAACAATTTCCGATTAGCTAAATGCTAATGCTAGCTAGCAGCTAACGTGTCTGTGACTGTACCCACTACAAGTTCCGATAAAAAACAAGTCAGTGAATAAAGTCACTAACTCACTACTACTTTTGACAATGTTCTAGTGTTTGGCAGTTTCAACAGTGTATTTTTGTGCGTTTATAATGGTTAATTCTTTTACAAGGGTTGACTTAACTCAAACAGCAGCAAAACGTTGTACTGTAGCTTTGACCTATTTTTAGTATGTTTCAGAAGAGAAAAAAAAGGGGAAAAAACAAGGTGATAAAAAGGAGGGAAAAAACAGAAAAAAACAGGGTTTTTTTTAACCTTCAACTGATTTTTTTTTTTTTTNTTTTTTTTTTTTTCCCCCACACATGACTCCTAAGGGGCTTTGTAGCTTCTTGGAGGGTTTTGAACTGTTTGCAAAGTAATTTAGCTGGTAGCACCAATGAAAGTTCTAGTTTACTGCTCAGAACTAAAGAACCATATTTTGGTGGCAGTTTGTTCACTTGTAATCCCATAAGAAACTACATTTTTTTAGGAATGACTCACTGCGTCCACAGCGTGTGAACTGGCTGAAATGAGTTCTGACTGGCTTGGACAGGTTTTGTTCTTCTCCATGGGACCCGGTGACTCTCACTCACCAAAACAGCACGGAGCAGAAAGAAGGCTGTATAAGTGGACCTGTCCAGTGCAGGAATAACACTGCTGCTCCCCGCTAACCTCCTCTGATGACTGACATTTGGAAAGTTGACGTTTTTCACTTTCTGCCCAAACTGAAAGTGCACATCGCCCTTTGTGTATCCAGTTCCACGACTTTGAGTCAAAAACGATTCATGACGCGCTGTAATTTCATGAATGCATAATCACTGCAAATAAACAGCAGTCTGTGTACTCCTATGTAATCCAGTAATAGTAATCCAATCATACTTGCTGTTGTAGACTAAAAAAAAAAAAAAAAAAANAAAAAAAAAAAAAAAAAATGATTTGCAACATCGAATGCAAAATGCCAGTAATCATGAAATTCCACACACTGCTTTAAAACAAAGTACTCATTTCATGTACAAGTACTCAGTGATTACTTGATCTGTTCCACTATGAGTGTTAAAGGAACATACTGATAATTTTGCATGTTTTAGACCAATAAATAAACACAAATAAGTAAGTAAATAATCCATAACAGTGAACTACACTACATTATTACTTTTTGTCAAATGTACTTAATTTAAAGGATCCAAAACAAATGTGTTTCTCCGCCAGGGAATATAGTCCCAGGATAAGACTACTTTTATCAGAGACATTAAAGTAATTACCTTCTTTAATCATGCATAAGTGTTAGCATGTGAAACACTGGATTTTAAGGTGGATGTATCACCTGAACATTTTATTTTGAATGATTAGGGGATTAGGCAAAAAAAAAAAAAAAAAAAAAAAAAAAGGTTTTATGTTTGGCAGGAACTTAACATTTATACAGGTATTTTTTTAATTGGGCTCAAACGTGCAAAATCACTGGTATGATCCTTTAAGACTAGATTACAAATTCCAACACATTGATTCTCTGCAACACAAGTTTACTGGCTCTTCACAGTTTTCTTGTGTTTTTTCACAGAGCTCGGGGTCATGTGTTCAGTGCAAAGCATTATAATGTGAATAACTGAGGCTGCTTTATGTAAATACTTCATATCCATTTTGTAATTATGCCATCAATCAGATGCAAGCTGGGATCAGAATGACTTAATATGGGCTGTCAAGGCAGAAAGCAGGGTTCACCTCCCCTTTTTCTCACTCCTCCCCCTCCTCAATCTGTCTCTCCACCTTTCCCTTCCACTCCTTCTCTCTCCCTGAATCCACTTCCTGTTTCTCATACACACCCATATACAGTACACACATATATGTGCACTGACTGGGTAGATATACTAAAATCTGTTCTGAGTATTCTGGAAATCTTTGCGGCCATTGCATTCCTCCTGTCTTCTTACCCCCCTGGATAGTTGCTGTCAGGTTGGAAGCAGGGTGCTGTCTGCCTGTCCGCCCACACATGGAACCCGCCACGCTGATTCCACCCTCCACTGACAAACACACACATTATCCATCCGTGCAGGGATGCGCATGGAAATGTGCATTCATGACACAATTTCGACAAGTTTGTATGAAAACAAGAAACGTATAAAGAAAAAAGGCACATTGAAGCATGAATATGTGCCATGATCATGAGTATGAGTCCAGTATGGGAGTATTACACCACAAGAGTACAATGATCAGTGCAAATATTGCAGTATTGTTGAAGTACAGCAAAGTTGTACCATCTGACAAGCAAACACACAACTGTTCCTGTGTCAACCATCACTTAAATCCCAGCCAAGAGAACACATATACAGATATAGATACAGATATAGATATAGATCATCCCACCTCCCCCCCATCCCCATCCCATCTCTGTCTGTCTCCCCAGGCTTCAATTCTCCTGAAATTAATCGGAATTCACTATGAAATTTTGATTTCATAAATGCATGTGAGCAGGATCTGAGTGCATTAACCTGTCCTGAACATATTAACCTGCGCTGAAATAAGAAGTAGAGCACCTGGCTGCAGGTAGAGAACCATGACCTGCTTCTACCTGCAGCCTCAGAAAGAGAAAAAAAAAACNAAAAAAAAAAAAAAAAAACCGAGCTCGTCCTCACTACATGTTTTTAAGCATCAGGAAATAACTGTGATTGAATTAAAAGGCACTGTGAGTTTTGGAACATATAAACTGTACTCAGACATATATTCATGTACGTGTACATGTGTGCAACAGCCTATATTGTGTATGACTTGAGCCACCAATGGATATTGATATAGATATTTTATCTTTGGAAAGACACAACAAATTAGGGATCAAAATACAGGACATTTAAATTTGTCTTACACTTTTTCATTTTGATGAAGCTGGTATGTACTGGTGCATGGAAGCATCTTTCTCCGTCTCTGAATCTTTAGTTTTCTCTCTAATTTGCTCTGAACTTTCATTTATAAGACAAGTGACATCACAGACGTGCGCCAAATGACAAATGAGCTGAACCCTCTTAACACGAATCTTCCTCTTTCTTCGAGAGGAAATGAGAAAACAAAAATGAAAGAGAAATTCAGATTGATGTCTGGGGAAATTACTCATTGGTGGCGTTATTTGTAGGTTGCAGGAATTAACATAAAGCTCTGATGATGTGAGCAGATAGATAGCAGACTTTAATGTGATAAACGGCACTATTCACACATTTCTGCATGCATAACCCCCCTCACCCTTTAATAAAGTGAGAGTCACGGCACAGTGACACTCAGCATAGAAGCTGTCCTAATTCGTTATGCTCCATTTCCCCTCACCTCGATAGAAGAATGTTCAGAGGAAATGCACACTGACACAAATATGATCAAATGGATACAGGCAAAACCCATACAGGCATAATTTATTCCTTATGTGAAGTCTAAAGTTAATTTTATCCTAATGCTCAAATTTTTACATTTCTTTTATTATTGTCTGTCTCTCATATATTCACACACTGATGCAATTTGAGGCCCAAGAGCCCGCAGATGCAATACTGGCTCTATAGTGGCCTACATTACAATAAATTTTGTGACAGAATGTAATAGAGAAAATGATAAATGTACATATATTTATAGGGCCAAGCAACATATTCAAGGCCCATGTGTGCTGCACTGGAACTACCTTTAGTCTAACCAAAACACAGAAATCATTATGTATTAAAGTGCTGCTGTGATTACAGATTAAATTATGAAGATGATACATATGCAGCGGTTTTCAAACTACAATCATGATGGATTTAGGAGTCAATTATTTTTCTCACCCTTACTAGACTAGGTACTCAGGACTTTTACCACTGGATGCAAAATCCAAAACAAACCAAATTCCCCAAGTTTCCCAAGTCAAATTCAAGCCCACATATTTTGTGAATATATTTTGTAATTCAAACCTTTGAAAACTGAGCCAAAAGCAAGCCTGCAGCATTCTGTTTAAAGGCAGTTGCCTGCTAAAGTCTTGCTCTCAAATTGTATTTATTACAAAAGAAAAATCAAGAGCGCTGTGTGGTGACTCTAGTGGCTTTTTAATCTTCCCACTTTGAATGTTCCTGTCTCACATTCTCTCTGCTCTCATTTCTTCTGCCTTCTTATCCCCCTCATCTGTCTCTCCGATGCTCTCGAATATGCATACAAATAGAGAACACGTGAGCACAGAGGAAACTTTTCATCGTTTTTTTTTCCCCCCCTCGTATTTTACTGACAACAACAAAACAAACTGCTGTTGGAAAAGCAGCCTCTGCTACTTCTACTAAATTCAAAGGACGTAACAGTTTGCAAGATGGTTTTTGAAACTTTTTCTGTCACATATTTTAAAACTGTAACAGGAGTTTACTTTCAGGGGAAAACCCCATTTATTGCTTTTATGTTTGGCCTATTTTCTTTAGAACAGAGTTTAAAAATCACCAAAATGCCACAATTGCCACAACGTGTCGGCTGGAAGTTGAATAGCGTCCAACGCTGTGAAGCTGTTGTGCTGACGTTTGCTCATCCAATATTTATCTGAAGCTTTTTCCAACACCTGAGAGAAGTACAGAGAGTGAATTCAAAACAAAGGAACACGTCACCTCAGTGAACCGCTGAGTTTGAGTTGCTTTTTTAGCAAACAAAAGCGCTCTGTGAAGCATTTCCAAGTGAGGTTTTTACCAATGCTCATGCTGCCCTGCTGCTGCTTTCAATGTGAGGACAAATTTGGGGCAGCCATTTTGGCCCCCTTCTTATATGCATTTAATTTGAGTAGGATGCAGAAAGACCACACACTTAGCTACTGTCTTGGTTTGTGCACACAAACACACACAGAATGTGTCCGAGCTACACAAATCAGCAGCCAATATTCTTCTTAGAGCATTAAACGCTGATCAATAAAGAAATGACAGCGAAGAGCTGCTCATGCAGAACTTACAATGGTATTCCATTGTAAGTTCTGCATGAGCAGCTCTTCGCTGTCATCCAGTTCCAGCTCCAATATGTTATTTATGTGCTTTAGGAAATCAATAAGCACATCAGAATCATGCTTAGCCACCGCCACCACCAAAACAGCCAACCAAGAACTTGCAGAGAATTCCTTCGAGATTATCCACAATGCAGCATCAAGTAAAGGACCATTGAATACCTCAATCCCCAACCTGCCATTAGAACACTGTCCTCATTGAAGCTACCACAAAAACCTGACAGCCAGAATCAGACAGAGGGAAACACACACTTTTTTTTTTTTAATTAATTTACAAGATCTGAGACAGTAAAATGGAGGATAAACCTATTTACAATTTCTCAGAAATGTTCTTAGCGATATTACTAAAATACCAAGGGAAATCTAAAGCATCATTTTAATATTGTTGTTGGGCATTAGTTGGCATTAACACGCAGTCCTGACATTTTACCACATTAGAAGGTATCATTGCTAACATGTTAGCATATGTTGCCTACTTACACATTCAGCAGACACAGAGCAACATTATCAACCCACTGACTGTGTGTTTCTGCCTACCTGTTGAATTTAAGTGCAGTATTCTTTTTAACTTTACTCAAGTCAAGTCAAATTTATTTGTAGAGGCCAGGATCACACACAATGTCTAAAAGGGCTTTACAGACACACACACATTAGCGGTTCCCAACCAGCCCAAGCTCTCTAAGACAAGGAAAAACTCCCCAAAATCTTATTATATAAAGAAACCTTGGGAGAGCCTATTCAAAGAGAGATTCCCTCTCCTCAAACGACCAGGTGTGACATAGGAGCCACAGGTGGAGAAACAGGNTTCAAAGAGAGATTCCCTCTCCTCAAACGACCAGGTGTGACATAGGAGCCACAGGTGGAGAAACAGGTAAATTACAAAGATCAAAACAAGAAAATATTACAGAATAATATGAACAACAAATAATCAATGATCCAGTGTCAATTTAGTCAATATGAAATCAACGTTATGATGACTAAAATACGAGTCATATAGAGTGAATGCGGGGGATTTATCTCTGTTTTGGTGTCCACCAACTCCTGAGAGAAATATGAGTTGTAACATGCTCAAAAGTCTTGACTAATGTTCACAAATGTTCAGTGTAAAACCAACACAATGAGATAAAATCTCTGTAGAGCTGCAGAATTGGATGCTTATTCTCAGTTGGTTCGTCCATATGAACAATACTTTCACATCACAGGTCACGCATGTCACACAACGTTATCTCCCCCCCCCAGCCCTGAGGATATGGCATTCATATTTAAATCAACTGTTATACGGCCGAGTTGTGTATTTAGCAGACATTTTGTAACAGCTACGTGACTCCTACATGACTCCACAAGTCAGATTTCATAACGGAGAACATTTCCCACCATCTCCCATGGCCATAAATAGGAGCTGAGATTTCTCTCCTCCCGTAATCTGTACTGTCACATCCATGTACAGCCTCCTACTGACTGGAAAATGTGGAGCTGACTACATGGGAATGTCCATGGGTATTTTTCCATGGATCAGGTAGACTGTCATGACGCTGGAGCCAAAAAAAGACCAGCGTCATCTTACTGTCCCAGCATTGACGTATTTAATTTGTCTCCTGAAAGCATATTCTTCTGAGGGAATTTCATTTAGGATTCAATTGGAATTTGAGGTCATCTGAGTTCACTGCTTTTAATTCTGGTGGCTAAATAAAAATGCACTCACACATACTACATGTACACATGGAGGAACACACAGACAATATAATTGTGAGGCACCAATTCAGGAAAGCACACACACAAGGGTTGTCAGGTTCAGATTATTATGTTATGTGGCTGCAGGTTAAAAAGTGACCTTTTGCCCGAGAATGAGAGGAATTGAGAGAGAGAGAGAGAGAGAGAGAGAGATGGTTAGAGAAGGGTAGGATATTATCAACACACACATTGCACAACCTGCAATGCAACAGTAGCAGGATGTTGTGTAGATCCTGATGAAAACTGAGTTTTTGAGGTAGATAACAATAATGATATTTTAAAGGGCCATACCACCATTTTGCATGTTTGAGCCTAACATTTTCAATTTTCATACAACGTTAATGACAATCATTTCCCAAAGCATGCTGCTGGAATGGTGAATTAAAGTTTTTTTTTCTTTCTTTTTCCTACCTTCCAGACCGCTATTGGTTTTAGTTCATTCTGGTACACTATTAAAATCAACTTGTACACTTGAAATGTGCTTGAGATAGGTAATCCATCATCGTGAACAAGATGTGTATTCAGATTTTTTTTTTTTTAGAAGTTACGAAATTTTAGCTTTTAAGAGCAATAAAATGTATGGAGTGAATGTATGTCTCCACCGGGGAATATAGTCCCAAAAGAAGACCTGCGTTTACTGAAAAATTTAAAGGACCGTGACTTCATAAGGCTGCGTATTAGAAGATGAAATATCGATTTTTAAGGTGGGTGTATCGTTTGAATATACGCTTTTGAAAGATTAAGAGATTTTGCAAAATATCGGGAAAACTAAAATACGATTTTATCCAAATGACTGTCAGTAACGTAACATGTACTGTATGAAAATTGAATATATTAGGCTCAAAAATGCCAAATGGGAGGTATGGTCCTTTAAACTAAATTATCTAATAATTATACTGAATGAATACTGAGTCAAGTCAACTGGATTCTGGTTTTTAATCCTGAAACGTTTCACCATTCATCCAAATGGCTTTGTCAGTCAGAAATGAATGCACAGAAGGATGTTAAACCTCCAGTAACTACAGTAACTGTGTCTAATAGTCTAATATCTATGTAAGTATTAAGTGTATCTAATAATTACACTGTGTTTACAAAACATATATCATTTGTGTCCGTGAGCCAAAGAAGAATTGGAGTGCATCCATTGTGTATTTAGTTAGACCTTCTTGATTTGTGCCAGAAATCAAAATTATCTATTTTACCAGCATTACCCTGTTCTTCTATTCATCCAAAGTGTGTCCATTTTGTACTTCAAATATCATAGCTCTGCTAACAGTTTGCTTATCGCTCCCTCGTGAAACAGATCATTTCAACCTTAGTTCCACTTCCCTGCAATGCCTTTGATCAATGAACTTCATCAGTGCTGAGTAGCAGTAAATACTAAAATACAAAGCTGAGCCTATAATAAGATAAACTAAGCTAAGCTATGAAGTAAAATGAGCTAATCTACTAAGCTAACATAAACTAAACTAAGCTAAGATGTGGTAAGCTAAGCTACAGTACAGTAAAGTAAAATAAGATAAGCTAATCTACTAAGCTAACATAAACTAAGATGCAGTAAACTTTAGCTAAAGTAAAGTAAAATAAAATAAGCTAATCTACTAAGCAAACATAAACTAAGCTAAGCTACAGTAAAGTAAAATAAGATAAGCTAATCTACTAAGCTAACATAAACTAAGCTAAGATGTGGTAAACTAAGCTAAGCTAAAGTTAAATCTGCTAAATTAATCTACTAAACTAACATAAACTAAACTAAGCTAAGATAAGGTAAACTAAGCTAAGCTAAAGTACAGTAAAATAAGATAAGCTAATCTACTAAGCTAACATAAACCAAGCTAAGATGCAGTAAACTAAGCTAAAGTCAAGTAAATTAAGATAAGCTAATCTACTAAGCTAACATGGCTGCCAAGATAAGGTAAACTTGTAAACGGTAAACAGCTAAGCTAAAGTAAAGTAAAATAAGATACACTACTAAGCTAACAAACTAAACTAAGCTAAGATAAGGTAAATTAAGATAAGAGTAAATAAGCTAAGATAAAATCTGTCCCTTCATCCCATGACACCAGAGAAAACACAAACCAAGCGTTTCTAATTTTTCCCATGTGCATACAGACTCACACACGTGTACGCAGCATAAAAGGATGGAGCATTTCATCATTATAGCACAGCCAAGTGCTCCAGGAGATTTAGGATGGCGTGCTAAACACACACGCCAAGAGAACAGAGTTTCTAAGAGTTTAGCACTGATGCACCCCCTAAGATATGCCTGTTAACATGACATGACCATATGACATTCTAACCACACACACACAAACAGAGCACATACATATCAGCACACACACAGCTGCTAAGCACCCACTTAAACACACTAAACCCACACATGTCAGATCAAATGCTATTTAATCAAAAGACATCCTCAAGTATTTCCTGGAGTGTATTTAGTGGACTCAGGTCAGACATGCACACGCGTTCATACACCCACAAACACACATGCTCACATGCACAACCACAGAAGCACAGGCATGTTCAAGCAGTTAAAAGCACATACGAGGGTGTTGCTGTAGGCATGCACACACACACACACGAAGAGGTTAAGCGCTGACTGTAATGAGGTGTAATCATTTATGTCAGACAGCTCGACTGTCAGGAGGAGAGGAGGAGGAGAGGAAAGAGGAGAGGAGGAGCATGTGCCAACACCACACACCTCCTCTTTCCCATTTTATTCCCCTCTTCTTCCTTCTCCTCCTTCAGCATCCTCTTTCTCCTTTCTTTGACCGGGGGAGAGGAGGAGGAGAGTGGAACATTGTTCTCCCCCTCAGGGCAACAGAGAAGAAAGGATCTTCTGCCAGGATATCAAGCCTCCTTTCCACTCTTTTCTGAGGTTACATCTGAGGGAGAGGAACATATGGCCAATCGCCTCCTCATCTGGATCCAGAAGAGATGGATGAGGAAGGAGAGATGAAGCAGCCTGGTGTGCATTAGATGGATGCAGTAGGTGGCCAAGTTCAGCGTTCGCATAATGTGGAGAGCTGAAGTTTGACAGAAACAAGCAGAAAACACACACTATATGATATTATGGTACAAATTCATGTTCTAACAGGAGGCTGGAATTCTACGGTTAAGTAATTTTTCGAATAGAAATCAGTAAAATGTACTGAATGACAAGGAAATTGAAAGTGTTACTAAAATTATACCTAGACAAGTTAGGCAAAAGATGAAAATAATTCCAAAATTTTGAAATTCTAAAACGATGCTAATCATTCGAAATTAAATTATGTCGTAAATAACTATAAAATAATGAAAACAACCGACATTGTTACACAACACTGAAGAACAAAGGCATGCAAAGAGCATAAATAGGAGGGCAAGGAGGAAGGGATGATATGAGGAAGGTGAGGGAGATGAAAAAGAGAGTACAAAAAGGGCAGGAATGGAAGGAAGAATGAATAAAAATAGGAAAGGGAGGAATGTTTTGTGCTTTAGCTACTTGTGCGCTCCCTCTTGCCCCCTAAAATTCACCTGCATGTATTTTTAAATGGCAATAAACTAAAGCAAGAGCTTCAGCCGTGTACCGACTTCAGACTCCAGCTGAGAGGATGAAGTAACAACAAGAACAAAGAACGACAAAACGAGAGCAAAGCGGAGAGGGAGAGAGAGTGGCTAGAGGTGTAAAAGAGGAAAGAAAGAAGGATTTCTGTTCAAGTGCTGACAACTGCTTCAGCTTGACAGGCCAGATAAAAAGACAGAGAGAAGGAACAGTCAGACGGAGGGAAGAATGCCAGATAAAGGCCTGAGGTTCTGCATGGCATCAGCGAAAGAACGAGAGAACGTCAGAAACACTGAGCATGAGAAAGGAAAGATGAGGGTTAACATGAAAGGAAGGGGGAGAGGAGAGAGAAAAAGAAGGAGAGGGAGAGATGGGGAAGTTGAATGGTGGAGGGATGGAGAGTCAGAAGAGATATTGTATGGATGAGTGGGGGGAGAGAGAGAGAGAGAGAGAGAGAGAGAGAGAGAGAGAGAGAGAGAGAGTCTTTCTGTCAGAGTAATTAGCTTCTGCTGACTTGGTCTGAAATCCAACATGGCATCTGTGTGTGCACGCACGCACACACACACACACACACACACACAGTCAGATACAGTCAGGCAAGTGTGTATAAATGCACTGAGAAAAACATTATGTACATGCAAAACCAAACATACATACATACACACACACACACACACACACTTAGACACACACACTGTTTTAAAAGCTTTTAAAAGCCACTTGTTTCCCATTCTGTACGAAATAAAACCACACCTGCTGATATGATACAGACATATTATGACATTTTCAAGCACAGGAGCAAACACACACACACACACACACACACACACAAATACCTCTTAGCTGGGGGCCCCAGGTTNCAGGAGCAAACACACACACACACACACACACACACAAATACCTCTTAGCTGGGGGCCCCAGGTTGTCGCCTCCCTTGCTTAAAGGACCATACCAGTGATTCTGCATGTGTAAGCCCAATAATACCAACATACATGTTACAATACTGACAAACAATTTCCAAAACATAAAACCGTATTTTAGTTTTCCTGGTATTTTGGTTAATCTCCTACTCTTTCAAAATCAAATGTTCAGGTGATACACACACCTTAAAATTTAATGTGTTGCCTGCTAACACGTATGACGGAATGTAGGAGGGATGCTGTTTTTAATTTATCTGTAAAAGTGGAGAGAAAAGAAAAGAGGAAGGACAGAAGTATGAAATGGGAAGCTGCATTTAGCAGAATGCGACACGCGTAGTAAATCAGCCAATTACAGTAACAACACGACGCAATCGTAAAAGTCATTGGTGACTTTCAAAGCTGCAACTATTCCAACAACAGATGGTGTTTTAGCGCGACTTGAAAGCGATTTGTTGTTACAAAGCAGATTGATGCCTGCTGGTCCTGCAAAGGCCACATCAACAAAGCCACGCTGAAAAAGCATCGAGAACTCAAACGCATCTGTGTCTTTTATTGCACAACTTCCAGACATTTTTCGTACTACCTCTGACTATTCAACATCCACTGCCGCTCCATTCAGCACGCCATTGTATTCCAATACAATCCTATTGACTAGGCAGCCTGGTTCAATTACTAAGAGGAGCGATGTGATAATCTGAGTAAAGAGAAATGGATTTTCCCTTAAAATGGATGCTTGGAGAGGGATGCTGGGAGAGAGCGAGAGAGAGGGAGAAGCAGACAGAAGAGGAAGAGCTTCAGAAACACAGATGAGTATGTACCGGGCTAAAGCAAGAGAAGAATGAAATGGAGTGAGTAAAAAGAAAGTGATAGAATGGTGGATGGGACACATTTACGCCCACATCAGAGGAGAAAAGAGGACAAATCGATGACTATTGTTCAGCAAAGCATCAATCACTTGATTACTAGTCAGGCTTGTTTAAAGAATAGAGTTTACAATTACCTAAACATAGGCTCGACTGCGGACACACTCGTACATGAGATCTCTCTCTCTCTCTCTCTCTCTCTCTCTCTCTCACACACACACACACACACACACACAAAGCCATTGTGTCACTCAGCCAACAGTTATTTAGCTAATTTTAATTGCATATGTCCTTATTTCCATTCTAAGACTGTTCTGACTGCATAACTTCTCATTGCCATCCAGTCATTCCTCTGGTCAGTCAGAGGTGTATAGTAACACGTTCCATTTACTCCATTATATTTACTTAAATAACTTTTTTTTTTTTTTAATACAAATTTGTACTTTACTGAGTAGTTTTATTGCAGGATACTTTTAACTCATAATTGAGTATATTTATGAAGATAAAAATATACTTTTACTCCATTACATTTGGTCAACTCTGCGTTACTTTTGATTTCACCATTCTGAATTCAGTTTTTCTCTCATTGTCAGACACTACACTATCTGCTTCAGCTCTGAAGTAGCCACGCCCCCACCCTCTGTTTCCATGGTTTCACCCAGAGCAGAACAGTCATGGCATAATCAACAGCAGGAGGTTTAGAAGAGGCACATCCCTGCCACACATTCAAATGCTGTCTTCTTTTCAGTCTACCAAAACCAACAGCTACATAACGCGTTGCGTCTTTGTCTACCTAAAAATGTGACATTTCAGCTTCTNAAAACCAACAGCTACATAACGCGTTGCGTCTTTGTCTACCTAAAAATGTGACATTTCAGCTTCTAATAATCAACATGGAACTTGAGGAAATATGTAGTGCTAAGCTGCAATGTTAGCTACTTAACTAGCTGCTGCTGCTAATGCTAACTCAAGTTTTCCTGTTCTATTCTGAGTAAATTCATGAAGCTAACCTAGCTAAATGTCTTGAGGCCAGGCCAGAATTGTCATGATTTGTTATGTGGTACATATTTGATTTACTGTTTCTTTCTATGATTCGATTTAGAAGCTACATATGGCTACTTTGTATTTTTTTTTTCCTCAGACGAGCACTTTATAGCTTGTTGATTATTCTAAAGAATAAGCTTGATCAAAGTTACTCACTACTCAAGTAATCTTTCTAATAGATACTTTCTTACTCTCACTCAAGTCATTATTTTGGTGACTACTCTTATACTTAAGTTACTATTATCATAAACTAACAGTACTTTCACTTGAGTACAGTTTCTGGCTACTCTACATACATTTGCAGTCAACCTGTCAGCTAAACTATCCAACCAGCCAGAAAGACACCTGATTGGCTGTCAGCCACCTAGTCAACTAATTAGTCAGCTTGCATTGGGTACATCTCGATTCCTTATTCCTACTTGTCTCCTCGTTTCCCCTCACTTGCATTTGATGTATATTTATTCAGTCACTTATTCAAGTTGCCTATTCAGTCCTCCAGTCATCTAGTCACCTGTTCAGTTGGTCTTTACCTGTTCAGCCCTCTAGTCACAGTCAGTTATCTAGTCACATATTCAGTCAGCCAGTCACCTATTTATAAAGCTAGTCACCTAGTCAGTAGCCTACCTACCAGAAGTAAAACTCTTATCATCTATTAATGTCTGTTTGTGTTAAAGTACATGCTATTTGTGCTATACATACATATTGTAGCAGGAATAGTGTTATGTATTGTTTAAAATCTTGTTTTATGTGCTCCGTGCAGTATCTTTTTGAATTTATGCTTTACATGCTGTTTTTAGTTTTTGTATTTTCCATATTTTGCTTTTTAAAGAGGCTCTTGGATTTGTATTGGTTATGTTCTTTGTTATGTTTCTTTTAAACATAATTTTTACCATAAACCTGCCAATGCAAAACACATGAAAAACAGAAATTGGCTTAATCTATTTCATTTATATGACAGAATACTGATGATTTTTGAATTAGCATTAACCCTGTTGAATACATAATTTAATTTGTAAATATGGCAGAAGAGAGACATTGCTGAACCCCTGCAGTGTGTGTTTGTGCATGTATGTGAAGGTGTGTGCCTGACCTGTTGTCAAAGGGTATATGGTCTAAGTCTTGAAGCTTTCTGTGTTTGTGTGTGTGTGTCAGAAGGAATACAATATGACACCATTAAGCCACTTCTAATAACATCATGCTTACCATGGCGCCTGTATAACCACTGTAGTATGGGACTGTGTGTGTGTGTGTGTGTGTGTTCAGTACTGGTTATAACAACATATATACCACCGATGTGGGCTAATAAGCGAGGTCATTTTTACCTCTATTACTGCAACTATTTGGTTGGATCCTTATTCCTAAAGATCGCACTACATTGCATTGCATATATATATCGATATATATATCGATAGATATATATATCTATATATATAGATATATAGATATCGATATATATCTATATATATCGATAGATATATAGATATCTATAGATATATATAATATTTTTTCTTAATTTAATTTAATTTTTTAAAATCTCTCCCTGTTCTACACAAACCTGATTAGCCAAATCAGGTGAGTTTAGCCAATTACACTCTGGGAGGTACCAACTCTTGATCACCTGGTTGAGCCAATCACGTGTGGGCAGGTATGGGAGAGAAGGAAAACATGAGCATGATGGTACTTACGAACCACAAATTATAACTACGATCTGCAAGAATCTCCTATTCCAAGCTTTAAGATGATCTGTTTATTGGTAATTTTTGTAAAATCAAGGCTGAAAAGTTTTCGAATCGAAGTGCGGTGAATGGTTATTTGGTTTACAGCCAGATAAACCAAGCAGAATGCAAAAGAGAGAGAAAAAAACTCTCAATGAAACGACAACATGAATGAAATTTATTTTTTACACAATTTTGCCCAGGCAGAACTAAAAATGACTGACTCGTGTTTTTGTGTTCCGCTGACAGTTTCAGCTGTGGCGCTATACACTCTTTTCTCAGACGGCTACTGCTCCAGCCAAAACTGTCAAGTCTGTGAGAAAGAAATTATTTCAAAAGTTAAAAAATAAATAAGTAAATAAATAAATAAAAATGTACGTTTCTGTCAGGGACAGGTTTTTCGAGACAAACTTTTGTTTCAGGCCTCTGCATCAGAGCTTTTCAGCTTCAGGGCAGCACAGGATGAAAGTTAATGAGGGTTGCAGGGATAGCCAGCTGAAATATGCATTTTCTCATTAAAATGTCTGTTTGCCTGCGGGTATGAATAATGTCACAAAACAGTCTGGAGCCATTCCAATAAATTGAACCTGATCCCAGCAACCAGATTTGGTGAGATGACATAAAAAAAATTACTTTCAGACATAATAAGGAGCTAATCTTATCAAATCCAACCTCATTTCAGATTCTGGCTGCCAAACGTCCAGTGTTAACCCTTTGAAAACAGGCCGTCCACGCTCTCATTTGACTATTCCAGCCATAACTGCAGCGTCATAATTCTTTTTGCATGTTAAAGTAGACAACCGGAGCTTTGTATGTTCATAATCCAAATAACTTTTGAAGAGTTCAAACATATTTACTTCATATTTCTTACATCGATAATATTTTTTTTTTGATTGATTTGCTAAAAACACATGACTTTTGTAATTTATTTTTATTTTTATTTATGACAATTTACATTGCTTTTCCAGTTATTTTGGTTTATTGATTCACGTAGCCTTTTAACTTGGATTATGCAACGTTTAGGAATATGAAGCATTTGAAGACAGTCAAAAAAATGACATCACCGTGAGCAAAAATACCAACGTATGCCCTGGCGGACACTTTCTACTGCAGGGTTTAAAGGGTTAACGGGAACATATGTATTTTGTTCATTTTTCCTCATTGTTATACTGTTGTGTAGGATGTTGGCAAAGTTGCAAAACTTGAGATTCACACCAAGAGAAACACAACAAGACAAACCCACAGGTGTAAAATCATTGAAGTCTCCCATCAAGACTGATAAGCTGCTCAAAAAAAAGAAAAAAAAAAAAAAAA